>JAAAKE020163679.1:0-30198 GCA_010014785.2 Anisolabis maritima
TTCCTAAGAAAAAAATTTTATTTTTATATTTTTATATAAAAAAAATTTTTTTTTTCCTGTGGGGGGAAGGAAAAATTTCTCATTTTTTTCTTTCTCTCCCTTCTCCCCCCCCCCCCCCCCCTCTTCACCACAACATTGAATACGTTTTACGAATATTATAGCATAGGTTGGATTAATATTTCTTCATAAAAAAAAAACTTTTTTAACAAGGCCCAAATTAGAAGACTTTTTTTTCGAATAAATACATTTTTTGTTTTCATTCTCAATATGTGTGAATCAGTAGAAATAAAGTTCCAAGCGAGGGAAGAGGAAAAGAGTGAGACAGAGGCTTTTGGCGTGTGAATAGGAGCATTAATGAGAGAGAGAGAGATGATGGCGCCCTGGCAATTTTCAGACAAAATACAACTCGTTATTTCTATCCGGAAACTTTCTATGGGGAAAAAATTCTTTGGTCAACCAACAACAACCAACCTAGAGAGAAATATAAATAACATAATAATCATTAGCTCTCCTTATGTTAGTCTAATATTTATATGAATTATTATAAGAAAAAAAAGCTTTCCTCTTTTCTTTGATGGGGAAAAGGGTGAGGCTCTGAAGCGAAATCATGTAAATATAGTGCGGCTGTCCTCCGAGTTCCTAGAGGGAAAGGGCGTTGCTTTCTTTGTGATTGTTATATGATACCTGATCGGAGTATCTTTTATTTTTTAGAGGAGGGATAAGATTTTTGGAATTCCGAGGTCTGCCCGATATTTATTTTTTTTTTACTATAGATGAAAAATATTGTTTGCTAGGCGGAACCCAGGGGCCTTCAACCACCATTTACCCAAGATAAAACTGGCACTCTTTTTTTTCATCAAGTATAGGACATAAATCCAAATAAATCTTCCACTATTAACTTTAGTGAAATACACAAAATTGTTCTAATCATTCAAGTTTTGTTTTTGGCTCTTTCCCATTATGAAATTCCAAGAGCAGCCGCTCTATATTTACATGATTTCGCTTCAGAGCCTCCCCCTTTCCCCATCAGAGAGAAGAGGAAAGCTTCTTTTTTTTCTATAAAAATCCAAATAATTATCAGACTACTAAACAAATAAATATTTTTTATAATGGCCATATTAAGAATAATTTTATTTTCCCAATTTCTTTTAATTTTTATCTATTGCTTATCTTTTTTTTTTTTTGTTTCTCTGATTTAAGTTTTTTTTTCTATTCTTCCTGCCCTTTGATCTCATTCTCTGGTTATTTTTATCTTATCTCTGCAAAATTCTAAGAATTTTACTCATTTAGGCAATTTAATATTTAATTTCTTCTTTTATTGCTCTCTAATCTCGAGTCAACCTGTGGGTGTCCAAAAAGACCTGTCTTTCACTCCACGTTTCCTTCCGCTCTCTCAAATGCTGAATTTTATCATTTTATAATACAGTGACCTGGCCAGCACATTAACGTCCCTTTAAAGAATATATAGGTAAACTTTTTAAGACGAAAATATATCAATTTGATCATTTTATGATATGTTTTTATTTTATTCTGATATTTAGGACGTAAACGATAAATGGGCTTCATAAATTAATTATGATGCTTATTGGAAAGTAGGCAACCCAAATGACCAACTCACTGGAATAGATTTTTCAATTCGGACTCCATAGTCCTCCAGGCATGCTCATCAAGGGATATTTATCAACTGCGCATAGGAGCCCTGGAACAATGAATCGAAAAATCCATTAGAGTGAGTTGGTCATTTGGGTTGACTTTCTAGTAAAAAAGCAAAAACGAACGCATTTCTTGTATCAGAGACAACAATCCAAGAGTCAATGGTTCGCTTCCGTCCTGAGCAATAAAATTTATTATATTTATATTGGCTACCAATTAATTTAAATAAATATGGACTGTATCTAATCGAGTGCAAAATAAGACATTAAAAAAGTTGGAGTTTAACAAACAAACTATTTGTGTCTCCAATAATACATTTTGAAAATTTTTTGTAGTCTAGCACTGTCGGATCCGAGACTGTTATTTTTATGAGAGAAGACATGCGAGGAGTGCAATCAGATCGATAGTTAAGGAATTAGTAAAAAGCGCTTTGCATTTCTTTCTCAAAGGAGAGGGATTGGAAAATATTATTATTATGATTATAATAATGGAGTGAGTGTCCGTGTGAAATATCACTTACATTATACGGACAGCACATGTGTACGAAAACTCGTTAAACATTTAAATGATTGATTGTCTCTCCTTCTCGTTGTGTACGTACTAGCAAAGACAAAAAAATAATAATAATATCACAAAAACGGAATATGAAATAGGGTAATTACTACCTTTTTTTTTACCTTCATTCTTCAAAAATATGATTTTTTTTTCATTTTATAGGATGTTAACAAAGTAGAGTAATAAAAATGTGTCAAACACCCTATAATTTCATTTAAAAAAGTATTTTTTTTTAAATAAAAATTTATATTAAGTCCAATAATTTATTTCTAATATTGTTTTCTTGTCATATTTACTAAAACGACTTCTTATCAGCCGGAAAAAACTTTTTTTTTGTCGTCGTTGCCGATTTTTTTTTTGGAATTTCAAGAAGAGGTGGGGGAGGGGGGTGGGCTGTACACCTCAATTGATTAAAACAAGTTGGGGTCAAAGCCATTTGAACATGCGGGCCACTTTCCATACAAGTGTAACCTAAAGAAGCAGCAAAAAATTTTGCCAATAAAACTGTATTCTTTGGATTTGGAATTAAAAGAATTATCATCCACATCTGCCCCAGGATTCTTGCTTTGGAGGCGGGGGAGGCGAATAGGGAGCCTGATTAAAATTGTTTTTTACAGTTAGTTTTTTTTATTTGGAAAATGACCCTTATTTAAAATTCCAGGAAGCTGCCCTATTTTCACTTTTGGGCTAATAAACTGCAAAATTTAAGGGAATTTCTCTGAGGGCCGCGAATTTGACTTGTTGATTTGATCGAAACTATAAGCTCTATTTCTTGTTCATTTTTATAGATCAACGCCCATCTGTCCCACATCGTAGATCCCGTCCTCACCAAAATTCCAGAAAGGAATATTCTTGCCAAATTTCAATAATTAATTAATTAATATAAGTAAAACAAAATGCGACACACGTTTTATATAACCTCAATTTCATGATTTTGGCCTCTGAGAACGCTGAAACCTAAAATTTTGTTGCAATCCGAGGGGGTAAAATTTGAGAACTTGCTCAATTAATATGAATAAAACTAAATCTCTGAATCTGAATCCATAGTCAACACGTAAGACAGCCTACATTTGTTCTAATTTTATTGTCTAAAAATAAATTTCCCTTTTGTGTTAGTAATACCATTTATAATAGTAAGTATTTATTTAGGCGTCAATCATTTAATATCAATTACAAATAGTACAGTCATTAGAACTCCCCTGCTCCCCAGGCTCAAGAGAGGTACCTAATACATAGTACATACTTATAATCTAATGACCTATCATTACATGGTATTAAGTGTTGTTAATAAATTCCATATACATTATTATCTCCTTTTTAAAATAATTAGGAAATTACATAGATTTACTGTTCTCTCTCTCTCTCTCTCTCATTCGAAGACCCCTCTACTAAAAAATTTATGACACCCACTAGATATTCTAAAATTAACTCTCTCTTTCGCTGACTGAAATTTTATATTTAAATATAAAGAGGTGATAATTTATTAAAAATTGTAAATATTATTACTACAAAAATTAATATAATGCAATCATGATCGTAAATTAAATATAATTAAATTCCAATTAGTTATAATTAGATTAAATTTATTATATTATTATTTGTTTCATAAAATAAAACAAGTTACCCATCGGAGCTTTAATAAGAGTAATAGCTAATTATTCCACAGGTTTTTCTTTAATAAAAAATTTCCAGGGGTAAATACCACCTAACCTGAAAATAAAAATTAATTGACTTCAACATTTTTAAAAATCTCATTTTTAGGTGAAATTTTTTAAATATATTTATAAATAACTACTGAATTATAGGGATTGCTTGCAAAACAATGTCCCAAGACATTCTGTGCCTTTTCGGCATCTAAGGCCATATATACTTTAAACGATATATTATATATATACATTAATTATGATACATGTAATCCAGGCATATTTATATATTTCAGTCCCAAGGCTTTAAATCGAAATATCGATTTGACATTGTCATTATTGATAACCTTCAAAGTCAAGGGGGTGGGTTCGGTGCCCAGCCAGCCCGATGAAAATTTATTGGATACCAATCTGAGGAGTTACCTCTCTCTCTTCACCAAGTGACAGGGCTATTTGTGGTGGTCACATAAAAATATGTAAATATATGTTTTGCATTTTGTTTTGCTTCTATAATATTTCCAGCTCCCTTAAAGGCTTGAATTTTGAAACTTGGTAAGAATATTTTTGAGAGAATTGTTGTATTAAATTTTAATGAAATTCGGATCAGGTTTGTTGGAAATATGGACAAAATTGTTTATATGCAAGTCTTGTTTTAATATTTCAAATTAAAAAAAAAATTTAATTAATCTTTTTGGACACTGACTACTTTTATATATCAGTATATAAATGATACATAATACATAAAGGGGTTCCAGGGACGGAGACTCCTAGTAAATCGCTTGGACCATTGAATGTTTTAACGAAAATTTGTTTGGTGCATCCACTTGCATGCCAAATTAATGCTTATGTTATATTAATTATGTTTAAATTCCACTTAGCAATTCTATCGAACAACATTCCATCTAATGAACTAATTATTCTTATCTGCTATTAAATTAAAAAAAAAAAAAATAGAGAGAAAAAAATACATCCATACATAACCAATATTTAAAGAGAGAGAGAGGGTCTCTATAATTTAGTTAGCAAGTGATTTAAAACCGATTAAAACGATGGTCCATCCATAGAGTCCATTCCGGGCAGACATTATTATCATAATAACATTTCAACTAAATTCTAACGTTTTTTTTTGTTTGATCCCATAATCAAAATAATTTGCTCATCCCCTTCCTTTGATAATTTATAATAATGAAAAGTCAGAGGGGGGGGGGGTTAATTTTGATTCAATTTACATACATAAAACCAATGATTAGAGGGGCCTTTCCGTCTAGACTCTTCCTCCACTCTGGACCACACCATCTCTCTCTCTATCATATTGTTATAATAATTTTTTTGCCCTTCTTCCTCTATTTAGTAGGGTCACAAAATCACTTCTAAAAAATTTGATCCTGTATTTAAATGCTGCTATTAGAAATATAATTATACTTGAATAAATTTTTTATAAATATCTTCCCGTGTGCTCAATTCTCACTCAAAATGGAAAATGGCAGCCCGCGATCTTCCAAGTAATTTTTCTGTTTTCTTTGTTTTAATTTTATTCATTTTTCGATATACTGATCATATTAGTCAGATTGAGGCTTCGTTGCTCAGTTTTAATAACAAAAAAGCATTATTTACACGTAAATAGATTCCTTGATGATGATGCGTTCCTGCAAAGGTTTTCATTTGCACTAATAACTCTTTCAGAAATTTAGAAAGCGCTTTTTCATTTCTTCTCTAATATTACAACTGAGCGATTACTGATTCCATTTTAACGTCGATTCTGTTCATATCTAAATTGTTCAACTTTTTGTCCCTAATTATTTCTCATATCTCAATTTTATCTGAATTCTAAAATTTTGTATGACTGACTCTATAGGAAAATTCAAATATTTCAAGAAGATAGATGAGTGAAGTGAAGGCTTCAAATCACATAAAATATTCTTCGAAATCGCTTTATTTAAATCTCATTCATCAGGCCTTGCTGAAGCATATATTGGATAACATAAATTGATTATGAAGAAATAGCAATTTTAATTTATATAACTATTTAGGAGTATTATTATCTATTTCTGATCTTAAGGTAGAATTAATTAAAATTGGCATTAGTAATAATCTTGATATATACAAGCTCTAGTTTTGCCCATTTCTCAATTTATTTAAATATTTATTTTTTTTAGTATTTATTTTTATTCACAATGAAAAGCTCAACTGACAGCGTGCGATGGCCATTTTATTTATTTTATAAAATTAATAAATTGAGATTATTTAGTGTTATTTTTAATTACATTTTAGATAATAATCATAAACAAGAGTTTTTTTTTTAAATACTGACCATTCAGAGATAAATATAAGGAAAAGTTTTTGCCTGGCTTTGTTTTATATTTTTCTCAAGTATCAAATGTCCCTAATCCTGAATTTATTTATGCCCCTGCCCCAGCACCCTTCCCTCTTCTCACCATTAAAGTTTCTACAAAATACACGGTTTTTTACACCTATGTTTATCGACGAGTGTATAATCATCGCTAAGAAATTGCAAATTTCGGGCGTGCACCATCAGGAATAATCAAACGAGTTGAAGTCACAAAAGAATCTAATCTGAATAATCTTATTTCGGAAATAATTTTAATTTAGACCTACTTACTTTATTTGAAACCCATGGGGTTTTTCTTGCTAGAAAGGAAGGCAATCCAGTTGACCAACTCACTAATGAATTTTTCGGTTAATTGTTCCAGAGCAGTTGTTAGTTAAATCTTCATAGAAATTACGAGCAATTAATCAACAAATTCATTAGTGAGTTGGTTTTTTGGGTTGTCTATCTTCTAAGACGAGAAACAAACGAATTTATGCACCCCATCGAAGCCCAAGGAGGGTTGGCTCTCCCTTGCCTCTTCCCGCAGGGGGGTAGTTACGTCGGTATCTAAATATCTGCTTAAATAATAAGTGCAACATATGTTTGGCCGATTTAGAATTAGTTTTAACTTATTTTTTTTTCTCATCATGCAATAAAACAAAAAAATTGTTGACATTCTTTTTCTTTGAAAGCCCGAAAGAGAAAAAAAATTGTGAAGAGACCAGACCCTGTCATTAGAGCTCTCTCTCTCTCTTTCTCTAATCTAATTTTATATCCAGACCTTCTAGAAGGTTCACTCAAAAAAATTTAATAAACTAATTAAAAATGAATTGAAAGTTTCACGGATCTTATTCTGGAATAAATACCGGTACTCTTCAAACATGTTTTCAAAAACACATTTATGGAGAATCATACTCCTCTTTCTCATTATTATTAAAAAATGGACAACCAAGTTGCAACAGTTTCCCTTTACCTATATCCTCTGGGAATATGAGATGGCCCTCTACAACCCTATCGAGTATTCAAGTTATATCAAGTTGATTTTTTAAAAGTCTTTTCTGCACACATATACGCGTAAAGATTTTTTTTGCATTTTTGGGGTCCTTTTGACCTAAAACGTAAAAATATTTTTAAAAATTGAGGGGGGGGGGGTCATGATTATAATACTTTCGTCCTACTATTATGTATAATAGTGTGGGAAAGCAAAAAAATAAAATAAATAAATAAAAATTAAAAAACCAACATATCAGACCAATCAAAAAGGAGAGCAACGTGGGCAATGAGGACTACCCATGCAAATTTGACTTTTTTATCTCTTTCTACATCATGGCTTTAAGGACAAATTGCAGACGAAAAAAGGAGGATACTCTACTTTGAGTCCTAATCTATTTATTCTTATTTTATCGCGACAGGAGTCTCCTCTAAGCTCGGCCTCCCTTTTTTGAAAAAATAAAATTTAAAATACAAAAATTTGAATTACAACTAATCTATTATGACCTCATATATTGTGGTTCATGTATATATGGATTGTTATGAATAAACAAAGCAAAGAATTTTTAGCCACGAATAAAAGGATTATTTTTACAGTAGAGTGAAGAATATATGTAGTTAGTCTGTTGGTCTATTTGCCACGAGAAATGACGTTATTTTTTTCATATTTCCAGAGTGTATATTTTCAAAAAAAAAAAAAAAAAAACGTATTTGAAAAACTAGATATCAAAGGGGCTTTTTAATTCCTTTGAATAACACAAGGAACAAAGGTTAGTCTAATAATGCTAGCACAATCCAATTTTTAAGAGGGTAACACCTAAAGGTTAGTTGCTGGATTTATTTATTTTATTACAAAACGAGACAAGTAAAAATCGATTTGTATTCCGTCGTTCGCCGTTTTGCCAACTCTGAATTGCAACATCTCGCCTAAATCCTCACTACATACTACCAAGGCAATGCAAAAAAAATTTTAATTTCTAGATTCAAGGGAAACTTTCCCTTCTGGGCTATAAAGTTTTCAAAATATTTATCTCCCAACTAATTCAAATAAATACAGTCCGTTAACGATTTTTATCAAATTCCTACACTTATAGAATTTTTTGTTAAGACAAAAAAAAAAAAAAAAAACGTTAAAAATACAAAATTAAATTTTTAATTTTCTTGATAAAGACTTTATTTATATTCAGTACGTCATTACTACGAGAGGCTAACTAGCAGCACGTTTAATTGCGTTTTTTCTCTGATATTATTAGGATGCATGAGCAAAACGATTAAAGTAGATTTTAGGTTTTTAAACCTAATTATTTCACCTGAACATGAATAGGTCTATTAAATATTAATTGAAAAAATGTAAATTAGTTATATGAGAGATTTTATTATTATTAATTTTTAATTTAAATGAATATCTTATTCTGCATCATTATTATAAAAATTTACATTTACAACATAACAATAATTTGTAAATCTAACAAATTTTTTTTTTATTTAATAATTAATGGAGTGTTTTATATGATAATTGTGATCGCAAAAATAAAAAACAAAACAAAAAATGGTAATAGCACAAACTTGTTTATAGATAAATAACATACGTGTAGAAATACGAAACTTCCTCCTCTTAATTTGGAGACATTTTTGAACTCATAATTAAAAATTTGAAAATTTAGAAAACCCCTCTCCCTAGGTCATCCTCCCTATAGAATAAGTTGGAATAAAGGGATCTGGTGGAATTAGATATAGGAGGAAGAGCTAGAGTTAGGAAATCAAGTAACTTCATGGGGTGCCAATAGATGGCTACGGTCAGAAGTTGGCTGGGTATGAGATATATGTCTCCGTGCACGAAAGCACCTCGCTGATGCCAATATGGTCCAAATGAAATATAAAAAAATATTATCCTTTAGTATTTATTTCTTCCTATTTGTTTAAATACATTTCTATTCGTATGCGGTTTGTCTTTTAAAAATTAACAATATCTAGCTTCTCAGACAAACATTCTTGGAATATAAATAAGTAATTCACTTATGAAATGGGAACGTTAAATAATATTCTACACACTGTGAGGTGAAATTGACGATGTTTTTGAAACAATCACCAGTTGATATTGGAACAACCCGTGGTCCATTTTCAGGGAATTTTGAAGAAAAATATCAGCATTGAATTTGCTTTACGTTATTATATTGAAATGGGACTTAAATTCATTAAATTTGCAGTTTGCTTCTTGATATCTCATAGATATTTTGTTGCGATTTGTCAAGTAAATAGATAACATAGTGAAGATTTTGATTTTTAAAATATAGTTCTCAATTAATTCTTTTAAAATGAGTTCTCAAGTGTTGTTCTACGTGGATTGTCTTTTATATTTGGGATTTGAGAGCAAAAACAAATCTTTTTGACGGCCAAATGTTCAGGCAATATTGAATGCATGCTGGTCCCACTAATGCCCAAGGACACCTCAATCTCACGATAAGTCACATGACGATCTTGTAGTATCAGTTCACGTACAGCATCAATGTTTTCCGGAACAACAACCGATTTTGGACGACCTTCACGAAATTTGTCCTTAACCGATTGAAGTCGGCAAACCATCGATAAAAAGTAGTCTTTGATGGTGCTTCGTCGCCAAAAGTCGAATTAAGTTCATCGATGCACTGTTGTTGGGTTTAATCCACATCTAAAGTAAAAAATAATTGCTCGAAAATGTTCACGATTTAATTCCATTTTTAGCCGAGATGATTTCAAATTATTGTAAACTAAATAGCGCTCGTATGTCAATACATTCCGACTATGATAACCATCAATAATGTCAAATATTACGATAGAAACGCCAACAGCACTAGTTTAGCGCAATCCCGAAATATAAAAGGCAAAAAGCTTGGTTTAGCATTCCTTCTCTTTTGTTACGTCGTGCCACCTCCAGAGATTATTTTTGGAGGATTTCTCGTTTTCCTTCACTGATAGATTGGGGACATATGAGGGTTTGGTAAATTCCTGCCAGATGACGGATAAGATCTTCATCTCAGGATTACTTCTTTATGCCTCCACCTCCCCCCTTTTGGTATAGCAAAATTTAAAGTTGTATTCATACTTTTGTTTATTATATCTTTAGATTCCCTATATATTTAGTGAAATTTTTTCATAATTTATAAATTATACTCTTTTTAAATTCTCTCCAAATGAAATAATAATTGAATTCATGTTAAAGGTTAAATTGCAGAGTACATATTTTAAGCCCTCTTCTCTTATCCATTACAGTTATATTATTATATAGACTCGTGATTCAGATTTTAACTTCACCGTTGTTGTTGTTGCTATTGTTTTCGATCTTGAATTGCAAAAAATTCAAAAATGGAAAGAATTAATTTCAAAAATTTTATCTATTTACTATGTGGACAATCAATTCGATCGTTTTAACCTGCTGGAAGATAGTCTACCCAAATAACAAAATCTCTAATGAATTTTTATGATAAATGCTTCCGAGCTCGTCAGCAGTCTTGCAGCAAGTAAAAACAAACTAGTTTATGCACTCCCTGGACCTCCAGGGATAGCCTTCCTTTATTAGGGAGAGTGCTCACAACACACATTAAAAGAATATTTATTCGTAGGTGATACGGATATATCTGAGGTTACTTTAACTCTCCTTCATCAGGCTTTTATTTATTAGGGTGAGTTTACAAAAAAAATTTCATTAATTTTTTTTATTGACAATAATTGTTGTTGTTACTGAACTCACCCTAATAATACATATATATTTGTGCGAGGGTGATTGAAAGAAATTATCTTGTATAATTCAATGTCTCAACGCCCTCCTCTCTCATGAATCTGTTATGTAACAATGAATCTGCTTTGATCGGAATCAGGATTTAAATGACCAAATTCTTTTCCCAAGAACACGGACTTAAATTAATAATAATATAATAATTTAATAAAATTTTATTAAATTATTAATAATTTTAAATCAATAGGAAATAAATTTGTCTCAAATAAGCAATCCGCCCTCTTCTTTAGTTAATCCCGCTTCATTTGCTCTTCATATGTTTAAGAAGTAAATAAACATGACTTAAAAAATCGAGGCCTTTTGAAAAGAATTTGTGCATTCCGACCAAAGCAGATTCATTGTTATATAACAGACACATGAGAGGGGAGGGCATTGTTGCATTGTATAGGACAAAATTTTCTCTTTTCCTTCAATGACCAAACGAACAATTGTATTAGTATTATTAGGGCAAAGTAAGAAACAACAATAATTATTGTTATAAATAAACTAATGAAAATTTTTTGTAAACACTCCCTTCTAAAATTTTATTTTAAGCCCACTGAATTGGAAATATCCGGTAATAAATATACTTTTGCTAAAAAATTAAGCCTTTTATATATCCCAATATTTATTTGTCATCCCACATTTTCATAATTAAAAACAATATATTTCTTTTATGTAGAGTATAAGATCAAATTTTCCGGCTATATCTTTGGAACCCCTGAACCGAATTGGATGAAACTATTAAACTATGAAAAATATTAACTAGAAGGAAGATAACTCTATTCAAGGGAGTAGAAAAATTTTTAAACTTGGTCACATTTTTTATCTATAACTAAGAGATGACATCCGCTTTTTCATTCTTTAGAAAGAGAAAAAAGAGAATAAAAATGGCATTGAAAAGTGGTTACATTAGCCCTGGCGGTCTCTCCTCCATCCACATTACTTGCCCTCCATGTAATTGAAATCCGTAAGAATGAATGGAAAGAAAGAAAAGAGGGAGAAAATTGGAGGGGAGAGAGAGAGAGAGAGAGAGAGAGAGAGAGAGACTTTGCATTACAATCACTTGATGAAATTGCTCTCGCTGATTACTATGATTAGATGGATAATTTCAGGAGTTTATTCCACAACAATCACCCTCTCCCTCTCTGATTTAAACAATATTTAGATAGCTTGCTATTAGCAATTAACAAATAAATCCCATCATCATCATCAACTTAGAAACAATCAATCAAATCATCATTAATATAACAAAAAAAAAAAAAAAAAAAAACAGCCTTTCATAAGTTTAATATATGCAAATAAAATTTTTAATAATTACTTGTCTCCTACTCGCTTCAACCCCACCCTCGCTATGTAAAAGCTAATTTATTTATTTATTTATTTATTTTTATTTAGTTTACCTTTGGCTCCAAAGAACTAAATCAAAAACATTAAACTTTAAATAGCGTAGGATAATATCATATAATAATTCTTGTTTGGAAGTGCTCAAATAAAATTTTTTTTGCAGAGTTAGCTTTTTTTTTTTAGAAATACCATCAAACTTGTAAAATTTGTAATTTTTTTCATGTTTTTTCCTTTTATTTTGCGTTGATTTTTATAATATTTTTTTTTTTGGATTTGAGTAGGCCGGTCGCTGTATAATGGAATATGTAATCAATCTCACAAAAGGGTCAGAGAATGTATAATAATATATGTTAATTATTTTAAAATAGTGTGAGTCCTTTAATTTGAGGTTTTAAGTATTCCTTAAAAAAGATAGGATGACTGGTTGCCATAGGAACAGAATATAACTATTTTTTAATCCTCTGAATGCTGGAAATTAATTAATATTATAATTTTTCTACAACTTTTTGTTCCCCTCCCTTATGTGACCACGAGACATTTATCAATATTATTAACCTTAAAAGCCCAGCGGTGTGGGTTCTGATCCCAGCCATTCCGATGAAAATTTATTTATATCATTTGGCTACCAATTAATTTAAATAAATAAGGACGGAGTCTAAATGGCCTTAGATGCCAAAAATATTTATTTGCCAATTAATTTTTTTTTTTATAATATTTATAAATATTGCCTTCTAGGGGGATAAGAAAATTGGTGATATTACTATTTACCTCCTCGATACTGATATTTACTATATTATAAAAAAATGTATGTTGTCACTAAAAACCTAGTGTGGCCTCAGATGCCGAAAGAACTAAAATTTTTTTTGTAAATATATTTTAGTAAGTTTCGCATAAATAACTTATACAATTAGAATAATTTTAATAAATAGTAAAATTTTGCTCCTTATTCCGTAGAAGATATTCAATTAGAAAGTCTTTTATAGTTTTTTTATCTAATGATATAATTATTTATGCAAAATTACTTAAATATATTTTCATACAATTTTTTTTAGTGTTTTTGGAATCTGAGGGCTTAATTCTTAAATCATTTCAATTATAACTGTTATATCCCTCCATTTTTATTTATTTATTAATAAATGATATGTAATCTGAAGTCAATTTCTCAATTATAAAGTTTTTTTTTTTGACGTCATCGCTTTTTTTTCGAGGCAAAGATGATTATAATCTGCAATGGAAATAGAAAATCCACACTCACACCCACACACACAGTTTTATTCAAGATTTATGTCACATGATTTAGAGTAATATTATTATTATTCTCCAAGAGCTGTTTTTGATGTTTCTTCCTTAGCCCCGGTTATAAATGCTAATAAAGAGGGTTAATGGAGGGGAGAAGGGGGAGGGGAGGAGCCCAACCCAGCAACCGAATATGTAATATGCACAATAATATATTCAATCCATTCGAAAGTATTTTTCATGAGCTAAATATGGCAAATGAAAATGCAAATCAACCAACAGCGTACGCTATAATGATTATAGCTATAAAATCAGGGAAATAAAGGAGGAGTGTTCGAAAACATGTGCCAGAGAGAGAGAGAGAGAGAGAGAGAGAGAGAGAGAGAGAGAACAGGGAATGAATGATCAATCATAGAGATTAGAAGAAAAATATTTATTTATAAATTCATATAAATATCGATCAAGAAATATATCTTAGCTATATTATAATGAACAACAAATAAAAGCAAATAAAAATAATAGGGGTATTATTATTATCTAGTGATAAGGAAAGTGACTATTTTATTAAATAAGGACTAAATGGTGGGAATAGTTAGAGCACAAACGTTAATTTTTAAATGAAATTTTATTAAAATTTATTAATTTAAAAAAAATAAACAACTTTGAATGTTCATTTTGAAGAGAACTGAATTGTCGGATCCCACAATCTTTCGATTGTGATAGAAACAAAAAACAGCTAAACAAATGAAAGAAAAAATTTTTTTTTTAAAAAAAAAAAAAAAAAAAAAAAAAAAAAAACAGATAAAATAAATAGCTTTCTTCTAATGAAAAAAGCATTTCCCATCTCACGTCAAAATATACAATCATACATATATGGTATATTTAGAAAGTATTTACAAGAAAATTAATAATATTATTTTATTAACTTTTTTTGTAGTTCTTTACTTGGACAATCAGAATGGAATGAAGTTTTAATTATTAAAGAAATATATTATTTCAATAATCTTTTATTTTTCTTTTAGAGACTAAAAGAATTCTTTCCAATATATTCTTATAATAATTAAAACTTCATTCCAATCTGATTGTCCAAGTAAAGAAAAACAAAAAAAGTTAATAAAATTAAAAAACCGGATCCACCAACCTTCACAATAATATTATTCCTCTCTCTCTCTCTCTCTTCAGCCACATGTCCCAGGGGCTGATTTTCTAGAGAGTAATTTTCATGGGTTCATACTGGGATGGGTTCCCGTTTCCTTCCCCAGAAGGAGGCATATATTAAGTTGGATAAATTTTTGCCATGAGGTAGATTGGAACCCATTATTATTAGTCTATTTTGAAACCAATAGGCACAATAGGGTTTAAAATCTTTGACGATATTTCGTTCTTCTGTTTGAACCTAAAATTTGATTGTAGTTTGTTGGTAGAGCAATGAGAAATGGGACCTAAAATGTTTTATGTAGCCTTTTGATCTGTACCAAATTGTAATATATATTATAATTCAGAAAATGCTTCAAAAAAAAAATTAATTTATTCGCCTTGAATCAGGTCTCAAGCTTGTCGCCCCAAAACCTAAGGATAGAGGTGATATTTTCTTCCATCTTCAGTTTATAGCAAAAATTTATCCAACTCTCATCTTGGGGAAGGAAACTGGAACCCAGCCAAGTAAAAACTTAAAAAAGTTACTTCGTGTAACATTGGAATGAAGTGATTTGATTTTTTTCTTTATTTTTATATTCATTTTAAGTATTTTTTAAAGCCTTTTTCGGCATATGATGCTACGACTTCAACTTCGACTAAATTTATTTAAATTCATTGTTTCACATAAATTTGATAACTCAGATCGAGAAACAAGAGTTCTACCTCCGCTCTAACGGAGTGACAGGATCTAGATTCTAATTAAATTTTTAAGATTTTTAGACACTAAATAAATTCCTCCTCACAAAATTTAATCAAAATCGTTAAATTGATTAACAAACTCCTAGGCAGGTAGATTCAAGGATTACTAATATTATAGTGCTAGATAGATTTATTACATGTCATTGACTCTAAAAACAATATATCGGTCATGCTACAAACTTAGTCTTTAGAGGTGAGAAAATTTTTCCATAATTATATAATCTCGGGATGGTTGAGTTTTGAGTTAAACATAAAATTTTCTCAAAGGTTTATCTAATAAAATGGTTGGTGATTGTTAGATGTGGGCGTGGTGCGGCCCTATTTATATACAGAAAGGTGTGTGTGTTATTGGGAGCAATGGGCGATGGCACGGAAGAACGAGTTGTATATCTTCTATGATTGTGTGAGAAAATCTAAGAGGACACGATAAAATTTCAGAGACATACAACAACAACAACTGATAAATAAATATTAACATATATACATATGATAACATATATTTTATCAATGTGAAATTAATGTTATGGTTGAAGAGAACTGGCAACGTTGCTGTCTTGTCTGCTGTCAGCTTGGCTATGTTCGTTATGGTTGACTCCTCCCAGTCAGGCATCGGCCAATGGCGGTTCCGAGACAAACCTGCTCTTCTCCATTTCGCCTCTCTCTTCCGACGAAGGAATATTCTTTCTCTTAATCGGTGCACATCTTTAAAGACACATCTAGATAGAATCTTCTAAACATGAAAACATTAGAGCAATGAGAACAACTAGGAATCAATCGATGACGTCAAGAAAAATTTTGGAAAGTTCCTTCTAGCAAAAATCATTTCTTACTTTTTAAATTTCGTTTAACATTTTGTTAGAGTTTTCATTTGACCTTTTGTTTTCTTGTCTAGTTAGGAAATAACAAAGAAAATATTCTAATTTGGAAGTTTTGATAAATAAGCGCAAAATCGATAAAATTTTGTATAAAACAAAATAGAATATCCATTCGTTCTCTTTTCATTTCATTATTTGTTTTTTTTTTTTTTTTTTTAATAAATATTTGTCTTTTGAGCCCCAAAAGTTTCCATAAAAAATTTTCACATTCTTTTTGAAAACAATAAAATAATTAATAAGCGAAATGCAAAAATTCATCTTCTTTTTTCCTCCATTCAAATGTTCTTAATATTAAATATCCTCAACACGTTGCTAGATCTGCAAACAGAATTTTTTTCAGCATTTTTAGACATTCGTTAAATTCATTTAATATATTTTCTTTTTTTTTTTATTTCAAATTTGTTGGATCATTTTGAGCAAATTCATATCGGCACATCTAAAGTGCTTACTAAGCAATAATAGTCCAGAGATAATAATAATAATAATAAAAAATATTGGCTACCAATTAGTATATATAATATAAATAAGGCCCCCGATATCGATAAAGAAAAATAAAAAAATATTTCTCATTAAATATTTTGCGAATGGCAGGAGCTCGGCTCATCTGAAAACAATTTACATATTCCGTCACTCAATTTTCCTCCATTTGTAAAGTCAATTTTATTTTACAAAAGTACTCACGTCTTTCAATCAAAAGTCGAATAATCTACAAGTTTTAAGATGGACAAATTAAAAAGCTGTGGAGTGCAAATGCGATAATTCAAAAATATTTTTATTAATAACCTGCAAATTTATTTACTATACTATAGAAAATTTTTATTTCATATAGCTACGTAGAGATTACAAAAATAAAAAGTTTTTATAGTAATAAGCAATTTCGAATTCAAAAAATAAAATTTTCGAAAATATTCCCAATTATTAGCGAAATGATTTTTTTTTTCCAAAAATGGAAAACCAAAATCAGAAATTCAAATTTATTCTTTATATTATTTCCAATTTTTTTTATAGCCTAGAGAGATTTAAAACTTTCGCTTATCATAAGGAAATCTACTACCCTAGATTGATTGCATCAATAAATAAATAAATAAATGGAAATCTTTCAGCGAGGACATTGAATATGTAAATTGTATTTACACATTGGGATATTTAAGTCTGATAAAATACGTCATTTAAAAAAAATCTTGCGTCTCTTAGATTTCTTTAAATAATTAACCCGTTATCATCAAAAATGTTAATATATATGTTAAGGGCCATCAGACAGACGATAGCTAACTACTCTTAGCAATGGCTGTTTATAAATTTAAGATAAAAGCCATTTAAAATATCGGGCAAGGGTAAGTTGTGTAATTTTTTCCTCTTATATAAGTAAATTAAAATAATAAAAGGCTCAATAAATAATAAAAATTTTCCCTGGTAAATAATAAACATTTATCAATTTCGGTAGCGGGTGGCCTCTGAATGTCCTTGATCTGTAGATTAATAGTTAACCCAACCAATCAATTCCTTGAAGCGTAGGGCTTTAATAATAAATAAAAAAATTTTTTGAAGATATTTTTTTTTCTTACCCTATTATTTTTCACCGATAAAAAATCTAATAAATGCTTTTAAAAAATATATTCATTTTGTTTTCATGGAATTTTTTTTTGAAAATTGTCACTCTCGTGGCCCTCATTAACTCCTTAATTAGGCATTAATTACCATTAAAATTAGTCTCACCCTCTCTTTTGTCTCCCGATCCTTTAACCTATTTTATTTATTTATTTATTTATAATAATATTTTTTTTAATTGCTCTGTAATTTTTTCCAAACCTTAATTACAGCAATCTCAGAAGGAAATTCATAAATAATTCTAATGCCATTTTAAGACCAATCAAAAGTGATTTTTCTCATTTAAAAATTAAATAAAAAAAAAAAAAAGACGAAGAAATCGATACTTATTATTTCTATTTACGCTGAACAATTAAATTAATATCTCCTTTAGCAGCAGAGATAAAAGAGTAAGAGTACTTTTATTCTCTTATGCAGATATTAACTTATTTTTATAGATTATTTCATTAAAATATTTATTTCAATGGTTCTTCAAATTAACATCTTTAATTTAAGACGGAGTTAAGACGTAGCTTTTACATCGAATTTAATATATTTCTGTTGCAACAGGAAAATATGATTCAATATTGAGAGCTGTTGATGAGGTCTACACAGTTCCTGGGACTCAAATCCTTTCACGTTCAGAGGTGTACTCAGCTTGAAGATTAAACAAACTTTGGGTAGGCCAATCTCAAGCAAATTTTAAAATAAAAAATAATGTAAAACTCAAATGAAAAGATTTATAGACTTTTTAAGCAAAAGGCTAGGCTTTTAATGGAATTGAATAAAACTAATTTTCTATATTTTTTACAATTTAAATATAAAGATGATACGAGAGGTCGAAAGAATAGCCACACCTCAAAACTGACAATATTCTATGAAGAATGACCGGGTTTGTGCTTTGGCCATGTTGCTTTATTTATTTAAATTTGGTTTAAAATAGCCGTAAATTTTAGACACTTTTGGAAAAAATAAAAGATTTCAAGATCACTTATATTAATATTCTTAAGGCCTTTTTCGGCATTTAGACTCGGTCCATATTTATTTTTTTAATTGCCACTAGAATTTAAATAAATTTTATTTCGTAGGGGAATTGTCTCTTAGATTAGATCATGAAATATATAATATTCCGCAATATGGAGTAGAGCGCTTTACTATGTGTTTATCTGAATGTGTTTGTGGGTGTAGTAGATAGCTACTTTTTTACAATTCTCAGAAAAGAAGAATTATTCATTTATTTATCAAGCCCCAACTACTTTCGTTATCAAAAGGCTAAATATACCATCCATGTACTGAAGTATTATCTTTTTCTATAAACGTTTTCAGATAAAAGAATCTATCAGAGACTATACATTTTTTTTACTCCCAAGTTGAAAATAAATGAATTATTGAACAGCAGTATGAGAAATTCTCCAATTTTTCTTTTAAACTTTCTCAGGTGTCTAAAAATTACTCCTCGCACTTCTTAGAGGATACCAAATGTTTGTTTCATCCAAATGTTTTATTCATCAGGCGGTGATAGAGCTGGGGCTCGGTTATATTTCTTCTAGGTAATAAGCTTCATTTGTTGTCCCGATTACGTTACAATAAAAAGACAGTAAATGAAGGAAGATTAATTAATTTCTTGGTTAAATTATGAACATTTTTTTTAACTTCACTAGCGCAAGTTTTCCATTTTATTTTCTTCCTTTGATTTTTTTTTATTAATTTAAATTTCAATAAAGCCCCAAGACATTCCATTCCTCTTAAACACTGAATTATTAACTTTATTTTAGTTATTTTTAGATCGAATTTTTTATAACAAATAATTGTCTTTAATGGGGTAAGACTCACCCTCACCAGGATTGTTTTTTTCAATTTTAATTCTTTTTTCGGCTTCTAAGGCCATTTAGACTATAAACTCAATAATTAAATTGATTTAAGTTCGGATTCAAATGAACAAATTAGCATTAATAAAGAAATGCTGAATGTTGTATATCAACATATATATATATATATCATTCATTACTCCCCCTTCCCCTATGATTGGTACGCAAGTGCTAAGTGAAGAATGCAACCTTAGCTGAGAAATATTTCTCTCTACAGAGCATTTAAAACTTGGATAGATTCGGATCAGCGATGTTGGAAATATGGACATTTTTCTGAATTTTCTATACTAAATATACCCAGAAGAGAGGATATTGTTTTGATGGGTCTGCGCTTAATGGATTGAAAGCCTCGCTTTAATCTAGATCAAGTTATATGGCTGGGCAAATTGATGAAAAGGAAACTTTGAAGAATGCTGAGTTGTTTCATTAATATATATATTTATAATATAACTACCCTCCGAATTGTGATAAAGCTTTTATTTACTTAACACTATATTTTATATTATAGATGAAACAACCCAGGCTGCATTCTTTAACTTTTTTCATTGTTTATAATCTTGCTTTAATCTTGAATATTACGAAGTCGCCTCGTTCAAGAACTTAAACGCCCCGCTCTGAAAAAATCTGCTTTCTCTGATGAAAGAGAAAAAAGTCTTCAAAATCTCTCACATTTTTTGAATATTTCTATCCTGCTCATATTTTAAAATATATTTGAATAATAGATAACGGCAAAGAAAGATAATTATAGAAAACAAATTCTAATTAACTTAAATTGTACAAATTAACTGGAATAATTTATATAAACAAAATTAAACAATATCACAAAAACAAAAAGGAATTATTATTAACAAAAAAAAAAAAAAAAAATTTAATTCCCATTTCGTGTTGTAATGTTTTTTTTTTCTCTATTTGAAATCCCATTCGTGTGTGAGTGTGTGACGGAGAGTTTTTTCTTTCATGGTCATCAAATTGATGCCTGCGTGTCATGATGGATTGGATGGATGGATGGGTCATGGGATCGTGACCAGGTGACGACATATTGCCTCGGGCACACACACTCAGACACACATATGTGATGTGCATGATGTTTACCTACACCCCCAATTTGTCTAAGCAATTAATAAAACAAAAATTCACTATATAATCTATGGAATTTATTACGTCACTCTTATATTTATCTAATTTCAATTCGTTCACTATTAATAGAGTTAAACTTAACAAGCGTATTATTATTATTTTAAATTAAATTGGATTTAATGAGCCGGACAAATAAGATAATATTTTGGTTTCTTTCAACGCACTCGGTCGTTTGAATACTAAAAATTTGTTAGAAAGGACAAGGGCTCATTCACAGATCATGTTTATTAGATAAAAGCCATGTGTAGTGCATTGTTTAGATGTCAGTAGATTCTCTGTCACCAGTAGAAAATATAGTATCAGAAAGTGTTTTATCATTTGCACCATTGTATTCTTGACTGGCGCCAGTATATCTACTAACCTGGGAAACAAGCTAGCGTATTAATTTTATGAACAAGACTAAGAAATTTGCTAACTTTTTGTGTATGGATGGATTCAATTTTTTCCCGCCCCATAAGCACTTAGACCATTACGAATTGAACCGTTTGTGGCTGTTACTGAGAATGACTAATTTTTTGCAGCAAGCCGGACTCAAACGCGAGTTGTGATCGTAATCCGAAGCTCAAATGTTCAGCCGGTAAGTGGGACTATACGGTTCAAAATGAAAATTTATTTCTTAAAAGGAAAATTTTTTTCCTAAATCAAAATATTGAACATTATGTATACTCAAGTCAATAGCACAAAAACATGATGTAGGCTATATACGATATATAAGTAGAGTGAGTGAGTATATTATTAAAGATGGCGGCGGAGGGAGGAGATATGAATTCCAGTACCAGATATCAGGGGTGTGATAAAACGTTGCTGACCTTTCTTTGGCCGACATGCAACGTTATGCTGCTGCTGCTATTCTCTCTCTCTACTCCCCTGTTATTTTAAAACACAAGGGAAGGGGGGGGGAGGGGGATAAGAACGTTTTTAATCAAACTACTAGGGCTTATGGTCTTTAGACATGATACTAATTTATTTCAGGAGATGGATGACTGATTAAAACTGGAGACTACGAGAGACGTATAATCTGCCCCCCCCCCTCTCTCTCCATTTATTCAGTTTATTTATACACTTAGATTAAAAATACTTCCTTAAGCTCCCCCCCCCCCCTCTTACTCTTTATCTCTTTCTTTACTTAATGTTAATTTTGTTTATCCAAATATTCTACTTCCTTTGTCCCAAATTAATAGTAATATTTGTAAATTTTATATTAATATTACATTTGTAATGTAATTATTTTAAGCCAATATAGTTATTAATTAAATCTGTAGTTCTCACTCACAAAAGGGGCGCGAAATAGTAAAACGAGAGGTGTGAAGACTTGAAAAAAAATTTGAATAAACTAATTATTGAAACAAAAATAAGAAAAGATATTCAAATAAATATAAAAAATTATAATGTATTGAATTCAGGATCCACCACTGCATATAAATACGCTTTCAAATTAGAGAGATGAATATTTAATTTCCCCATAATTATTTCTACAAATATTAAATCTATATTTCCTAAATTATAAGATTTATACAAACCTGGCCTCTCAAACTCTGGGTGTCCTTCCTAGGGCATCAAGTGTTCGCAAAGAGAGAAAAATGAATCTAGGATGCATAAATGTAAGAGTTCGCATAACGAAATTGGAAAAGTAAAGTATGATCACATAAAATTACCGGAAGAACAGCAAAGGGGAAAAAATTTTTACCAAAAAAAAAGTTCCTTAGTTGAAGAAAGGGGGACGGCGATTGAAAATATGTTGAGAAATCCTGGAATAATTGTATTTAAAAAATATTCCCTCTTTAAAATTGAAATTAACTATTTCTTGCTGATTTGAAAATTGAATATAGAATTGAAATAAGGAAGGAATTGAGAGTCAAAAGTCTTGAAATGAGTAGAGATAAGCGTGCAAAGAAGAGAAAGAATTTAATCTCAATTAAGATTTCTTTTAATTAAACAAGTTTTCTATTTTCTCCGAATTTTATTTTATTTTTTTACAATTATTTTGTGACAAAATTTAAAAACCGAATATCACTATTCATAAGTAATCGATCGATGAGCGAACAAAAAACCCATTGAAAATGCGGAATTGTTACGTGAGAGACACAATCACAGTCTTTCCTCTCGCTCTTTGAATGGGAAGAGATTCAAAAAGTGACATTCCCACTCCATTCCTAAAACTCGAGTCTATTGACCTTTTTATTTTTAAATTCAAACTTACGCTTACAGAACAAGTTCATTGAAAAAAAAAAAAAAAGTTTTTCTCTTTTAAATATTTAATTTATTTTATATGAAAAAATAAACATGAAAAATTTTAATAAATAATTAAGTTATTAATTATTTATTATTTATATATATATATTTAAATAATTGTACGAGTTTAAATGCATCTTATCTACATTTTAATTATAAGAATACAACATAAATTATTCATTTAATAGTTGGTTAGTGTGGATAGAAGGGAAACTTCTCAAATGGTTCCAAATTTGACCCCCTTAGATTTTGATGAGCAAGGCACACTATAATATTAATAGAAATATATATAACTATACAGTTATTCTTGGGAGAGAACAGGTTCAACCAAAATAAAAGTCTTTATATGCTTGTCGATCTCGGAGACGTTTCGAGACAAATTTATTATCTCATCTTTAGTCCTAAAAAATCGATTGTTAGCATAAAGTTAGTCTTTATATATACACATGTATATTACTATTATAATGAATATTCTACTAGTAGGAGAGAGAGAATCGCAAGTATCATTGTGATAATCAATTTTTTGGATTTGTATAAATTTGTCTCGAAACGTCTCCGAGATCGTATAAAGACTTTTATTTTGGCTGAACCTGCACTCTCCCAAGAATAACTGTTTCACACAGCCACCAAATCTCTTCTATCTAAGTATACATGCATTGTTGTGTATTCTAAGAGATTTTCCATGACAACTTTGGAGCATAATAAGACACAGCCTCCAATTGCCTGATGATGGTTAAATAAATTTAGTTCAAAACTTTCGTCTTTTGGCTGCAATAAAGATAGATGATGCTGCCAAGGTACATTTATTAATTTCTAAATGAAGTAATCGTGTTTTCAAAAGATACACTAATATACTATTAAAAAGCCTCCCGAAAAGGGTCAATAAGCAAATTAGATATTTTAAGAGTTCAAGTTCAAAATTTTGATAGTCAATTTTTGACTTTTGTCCAGTCAAATTCGCCAAATCGTACACTGTGCAATGGGGCTTTAATTCTATTAAAATTTGGTGAGGGTTGGATCTACTCATTTTGAGATAAGGTCATTTTCCTGAGCCTAAAGACTTGCTTATTTCTCTCTGGTATTGTTATCATCGCCCAAACCATTGGCAACTCATTTTAATTAATTATTTCTCTTGTTTTCCTTTTTTTTTTTTTTTTAATAGTCACTAGAGAGAGAGAGAGTGAGAGAGAAAACTAAATTCTCATTAGCGCCAAGTGTTGTATAATGTTTGTTTAAACTCTAAAGTGGCTAATTATTATTACATATTTATTTACATATGTTTAACGTGGTCATATTAAATTGCTTATCATTTATTTAATAGAGATTCGTGTTTCAATGTGAAATGATTGATTTAAATTGTTTTTGACAGATGAATTCGTGTTTTTTTTTTTTTTTTTTGCTAATATATAATATAATATAATAATTGTTAATAGCTAAACATCTGGGGAATATGAATTTTCTCTGTTTGTTGGGATCGTTAAAAAAGGAGTATCACTTTTAAAAATTTACTAATCAATCAAATTATTCTTTTAATGTTTTTTTTTTTTATGGTAGAATTACTATCATTAATATTTTGTTTTACTGGTCAAAATAACGTTGCGGAATACTTTGAGATACTCACAATAATTAAGTACCACAAAATATTTGGCTTCTCTGATCGTGTAAAAAACAGATGACTTTATAAAAAAATGTTTAAATAAGATACGAGATACAACTAGCAAGATCCTTGTGGTCAAGCAAGGACAATCAGTGCTGAAAATTGGATGGGAGACCCCGATGAACAAGACTGATGAACGCCCACCGAAAGTCATCGATATTTGTTTATTTACTCTACAAATAAGTGAAATTTGTAAACTCTAAATAGCTTCTGCGGCCTGTAATCTATATAGGTTGTCAATAGTTTTTTTAATTTTAAAATATTTAATTTAAATATAAAATATGCATCTTGAAAAATTGAAAGCGTTGGTGAGAGAATGGGCTAACTGGTTACTCAGAGCCCATCTTCCTTGTACAATCAGTACATAAAGGAATTGGTGAGGAAGGGGAGGGGGGGCGTATAGAACTAGGATCGCAATAATCGAAAGTTTGAAAACCATTGGCGAAAGGTCACAAAAATTACAGCAGAGTTGCAACTTTTTTTTGGGACGCGGGTTCGTTTCTCTAAGAGCCTCTTATTTATAAAATTTGTATTTTCAAAAAATTTTGAAAATTTTATTTATCATTGTTAGATTTTAAGTTCAATCGATTTAAATTGATAAATGGAACTAAGAATTAATATATAAACAGGGAGCTCTTATAATTATTAGGAAACATTTTTGCTGACAAATTGGCGAGCTCTCGTTCCTCAAAAAGATTCGTTCATTATGTCTCATTCTCGTTCATCCATTTTTTTTAATCACGAGTAATTTATTTTAGGAATCGTTGATGAATACCAAGGGGTATTTTGTAAATTAAAAAATAATCCTTTGAGCAGCTCTTAGTTTAATTCTAATGAAGTTTTTGAGAGAGAAACTCATGTGCGAGTCACAGCCACGACATGCAGTTTTGCGTTAATAATATATCTCAATGTAATGCAATGCGAATTTTTCTCTATAATATTTATATCTCTCTTTATAAAGATTCTTCAGAAGAGAGAGATATTCCTTAAGACAGACGGTTGATGGTGACTAGTATGGTATCATTTTATTTTAATATACATTGATTTTTATTTATTTTCTAAGATTCTTTCCAAGTGTATATATATTGACTAGATCATATTATATCATACAAAATGTCACCAAATGATTTGTTATGCATTTTTTTTAAATTTTCATTTTTGGCTGCTGAGGCCATGACTAGGATATAAATATACAATGATATTTTGAAGAAAAATCGGTAAAGATGGCTTCCAGCGTGCGTTCACCAGCATTGTTCCACGGGGCCACCCATCCGCGGTTCAGAGCTGCTTGGCCTTGCTTCTCTTGCTAGATCTTGGTGCTGTTGTTCTTCTCTCCGCCGTCGTGTCTTTTAACATGTTCGATTTGGCATGAATGAATGAATGAAAATATCTAATATGTCTATAATCAAAATTCTATTTGAGTGCTTATGAATTTTGCATTCGTCAATTATCTTCCTTAACGAAGTAAGCGTAACAATTGTATTGTAGACTCCGAATGGCAATAGAATTCATTATCAACCCCCTTCCCCCGCATGCCTACTGCGCTATCTCAGAACGTATTGTGATGTGTCTCAATCCGCCTTTGTCCTCCTCCTATCTGCTTGAATTTATTCTTATTAAAACGGTTACAATGAATACTCAACTCTACAAAATAATAATGATAATCATTATTATTAAGGCTTAAAAAGGAATTGAAAAGATGTCAATGTGGAAAATTTTACTCTCTTTAATATAGTCATTATTATTGTTATGTTTATTTCACAAAATGTCTAACTTATATATTATAAAAAGAGGAAGTCGGAGTCCTAACGCTAAGTATGTGTGTAATTCGTAATATAGGTAAATGATAAAATGAGGCATATTATTTAAATTTGAAAAAATATGGCGTGACTAACCACATCACACATCTTGCCTATTTAGATAAGAGAAAGTAATGTGATGTGCTGGTATATATTTTCTTTATAATAATATATATTATTCAGTTATTATTTATTTATTTACGTTAATTAAACAGTTCGATTTAATTAGTGCTTTTGACTCCCCCTCCCCCATTTTATTTCAACTAATTTCTCCGTTTCTAGTATCTTAGAGGTTACACAAAAATGAATGCCATGTGTCCCGTTGCTTTGCTTATTTCCGGCGGCCTTATGACTAGAATGGGGCATTTATTCTATTAAAATTTGTTGAGGTTGGATATATGGACATTTTTCTGTTTTTCCTATACCAAATATACCTAGGCTTGTTTAAATTCACTTTGGTTTTATTATTCCACGCAAATCAGAGCTTAAATTTAAATTCTTTTTATAATTTATTTTATTTATTTGGAATTTGAAAAAAAGAAAGAATCAATTACCTCCCTGGGAAGTTTCCCTTTCGGTCGATTTTTTAGCTTTGAAAAAAATAAGAGAAAGTATTCTCGGATAAAATTTTCATAGAATGCTTAAATTGTTTTAGTTTATTAAGTTTTTCAGTTATAGATTCATTGTTTGGGGCTTTTGTTTTTGGGAAAAGTGCGGATAGGATTTTTTTATTTTAATTTATTTGGGGGAGGCCCTCTTTTGAATGGCGAGTACCTGGACCCGACCGTTTTTCTTTTTTTGAAGATTCATAAATATGATTATATGTGACACGTGTGCATTGGAAAGGCAAGTGGGGCTAACCCCTTCATATAGGAGGGTCACTTTATCTCTCTCCTCTTTTATTCATGACCATTTGACTGACTCTAAGGGGTGGGGGAGGGGAAGGGGTAGTTAATTTCCTACTGGATAAAACCCTCAGCAAATATGATTATCTCCACTCGCTCTTTCTCTTCACTATCCAATAATATAACGAGACAAATTAAAATTTTATCGTTTTTCTAAAAAGAAAAAAAAAAAAACAAAAGCCCATTCGTTATTCTTGGTATTTTTCAATTTTATTTTTTTGATTCTTTCAATTCAGTTTTTACTCTTTGCACATACTTCTCATCATAAGTTATGTTAAATTTGCCATTCATCTGAGCATCCGATCATCATCCACCCGATTTGTTCATTTTACGCAAAATTAGTAAATAAATTTATTTAGTGTTAATATTATTGTTATTGCGTTACTTATTCAATTATGAATCAATTGATCTGATCTCTATTCTTTAATTTAAATATAAAGGAACATTTTACTAAAAAAATAATAAATAACTTATTTCGTAGAAAATTTTATTGCCAATTTTTATTTTATCTTTTTTTTTTCTTCAATTCACTTCATCATTTTTCCTCGATTAGGTTATAAGGATTGGAAAGCCTCCTCCTCGTGACCGAGATAGTGACAATGACAATATCAATGTCCATATGGAATCCCAGGCAGCCCGATGAAAATATAAATTATTTGGATACCAATTGGTCTAAATAAATATGCCTAGATAATTTCTATCGCAATAAGTTTCTACATGGATTGTTTAAAAGCCTATATGGCCCAAGATGCCGAATAGACTAAAAAAAAAGAAGAATTCTTAGGCTATAAAGATATTTTCTAAATATTTTATATAGTGCTATATAAATAGTAGAAATCAAATGATTTTAATAACTTTTATGAATCAGGAGAATCCAACCTTCGACCGTCGCTATAATAATAGAGGAATTGTATTCCATTGTGGCTTTTCGATTTTTCTACAGAGAAGCTTTTTGTAGCACGATTCACACTAAATTTTTAAATAAGATCTTCGTCTGTTGGCTGTGAAGATATGTAAAGCAAATTTGGTTGGATTATTAAATTTTATATTTAAACTTCTGGCGCTAAAATCTAAATTTGAGGGACTTTTTTTTTAAAATAACCTGAAATATCAATTCTCATGTCACTTTATCTCTTAAGGAGATAAAGGAAAAAGGGAAATTATTTTTATGAAACAATTTTTCTTTAAAATGGCAAGGTGTCAGGGGTCCCCAAAGTGCGGCCCGCAATCAGATTGGTAATGATATTAAATTCCCTAATTTATATCCCTTTTTGACAATCTCTATGAAGATACTTTTTCAAGAAAGAAGTTTATCAAAATTTATATTTTGAACAAGTCGCTTCTTGTATTCCAAGAAAATAATTTAAAACATTCCAATTTGGATGACCAAAAAAATGCGACCCTCTCCCTATTCTAGCTTTGCCAATCCGTCCCGTGGACAAAAGAGTTTGGAGATCCCTAATCAAAATGTTAAAATAATAAAACTGCTAGGGAAGGAGCTCTCTACAATATATCAAATGCCCAAGACTTGGGAGTTGTATGATATTTGACTCAAAAGGGACCCTTGACAGGCAAGGAAAGGCCTCGGAATGCTTGGTTTCGTTAAAAGACCTAGTGCAAATTTTAAGGGACTAGAAACATTAACAATTTGGTACAACAAGTTGATTAAACCATAAATAAATAAATACCAATAATGCATTTACGTCACATCACTTTTTAATATTTGCTGTCACATAAATAATCCTTGCCAAAACTGATGATTGCATGGGCTCCATTATACATACTCTCTTTCTTTTTAAAAAGGAAAAAAGTAATTTTATGGTTTTAACCCTAAAGGTGAATTTATTTTGAAAAATACCCAGGGCTGTGTGAGTAAATGTGTGTGTGTGTGATTATGCTAATGTCACATATCAAGATGAATTTATAATGCGTTTAAAGGAGATAGGAGAGGAAAACAGTAGCCAATGGCCTCAAGGGATTTTTCCTAAAAAAAAATTCGAAAATATGTTGATAAGATATACAGAAGCTCTTCTTTTTTTTTTTTTTTTTGATTAAAAAAAAAACACGCAAAAGAATATGAATGAGGAGGAGGAGGAAAGAGTAATATTGTTATTATGAATATATTATAAAATTGATTCATTCAAAACTTTTGACAAAGGAAATTTTCAAATCTAATCATCACATTAAATATTTAAAATTAAAATTGTTTTTAAATTTCTCAAAATCAAATCATTTTTAAGAAAAAAAAAATTATTTTAGATTGATGTTAATTTGAATTTGAGGGGAGGGGATAGTTGGAAGTTGGTTCAAACATTTAATGTATATAAATGGATTACTTAAAAATTGAAAAAAATAAACATGCATATGTTAAAAAAACACTATCCAAGGAGATATTTTTTCGCCTTTTTTTTCCTGGGGTTAAATATTAAAGAGAACAAAAGTACGCTTGCGTTTGGTAATTGATTGAGATTAAAATTGGGATCTAGAATGACCTCTCATTTAAATATTTATGGATCATTTAGGATTCATTCATAAGGGAGTCTTCTTTGTGGAAGGAGAAACCTTCTTTATTTGCTATGAGTTCCATAAGAAAATCATATTACTTTCTCCATTTTTACAATAATATAATTTAATTTTTTACGAAAACAATATGTTAACTATATCTATATGGCGATTATTGCTTCATTAGTTATCGTTGTTGACCAAATACTGCAAGCTTATGCATATGAAATCTCTAA
>JAAAKE020163680.1:0-11863 GCA_010014785.2 Anisolabis maritima
ATTGGTCACCAATTTAAAAAAAATAAACAGATAAGGGGATATCGTAAAAATGATCAGAAAAAGCAAATGAATTATAAATAAAATTTTTTATCAAATAAAATTGGAAAACCTAAACGACAAAGTTTAGTGATAGCGATTGTACTTATTTAAATAATTTCAATTACTTTTTTTTATAAAGAAATTTTATTTTCCTGTACAATTAAAGGGAAAGTTTTATGATGATGAAAAACCCCTGAAATTTTTCATGTCAAGGGTAGCCCAAAAATGCAAAAAAATCTTGATATGTGTACTTTTATTTAAGGTTATATCTCTGGAACATAAAGAATAAAAATTTTATAGCCCTAGGAGTACTTAACAAGATATTAAAATTGAAGCGAATCGGGTCGCAGGTCACCGAGATTTTCTCAACATACGCTGGACCAAATCTGCAACTCGGTGATAATAAATATGACGTTTATCTCCCAGCCCTTCCTCCACTGTTTCTGCGACTCTCTATATTCATATAAAATATCTGAAATATAAAATTGTACTAAGCCAAAACATAAAAAAAATCGAAAATAAAGTCCAGTTACAAATTGTTAGATATATAATCTTGTAAAATTATTGAAAGACGGAGTTATGACTTGCGATTTAAGGCAACGAATTGGCAATCCGCCACGCATGCGCAGTGTCATATCCCGCCTTGTCATGAATAAATATAATTTTTTTTAAGAATTTTATTTTGTCCAGGAATCTAGATCCTTTGGAAGGATTTAGAAATCCTAAATCCAAACTCCTCGATCCGTTCGGATCCAAAATGATCGAGATTATTCTCATAGTGATTTATAAAATTATCAATTATTTTTACTAAAAACAAAAAAATTTTGAATTTTGTAATATTTTTTTTCTCTCTGGATGTAGAACGGCCCCAAACGGCAGGTATTACGTCTATGAGTTATCCACCAATACCTACTCTCAGTTTGGGGTTCAATTCTACTTTTTTTTTTTTTTTTTAATATAACATTTGGAGAATAATGAATGAATATTTATTTATATAAATGCCCCCCCCCCCCCCTCCTCCCTTTTTTGCTATACTGTTATTGTTCGAACTTAATTAAGGGTAATTTTACATCAAATCAAAATTAAAATCAACTAAATATAATAGAATTAATAGAGAGAGAGAGAGAGAGAGATGATTGATTGAAGAATGATTAAATGAATTTATCCGAAAATATTGGAAGGGAGTGGCAAGTGTTATTTTTTAATGGTTTATATAATTAAACATGTTAGTGACTAAATTAAATTATATTTGATGTTGTTTGGGAAGGGATTAAACAACATTTGGACAAGAAAAAAAAAAAAAAAAGAAAGAGAGCCGATTTCCGGTCAGTGGCTAACACGGAGAACGGTCCAGGGTTTCCGCAAAAAACTTTGCATGTTTGAGGCCTTTTTGACTTGGAATGTAATAATATTTTTTTAAATTGAGAGAGAGAGAGGGGGGGGGGTTAAATTTTTCATGGATATAATCCTTTCCCCATACATATTAGTGCGGAAAAGTAAATAATTTTTGTTACTGCTTTAAAATCCCCAATAACGAAAATGATATGATATGCAAAAAAAAAAAAAAATAAATGATGTCATCAGTCCATTCCTCCAAAGTCAAATATTTTGATATAGGGCTCTTTCTAAAACCAACAAACAAAAAAAAAAAAGTTCAAATGAAAATTCATTTTAGATGATGAGGGGGAGGAGAAGATTTTAATGTTTCAAGGGTGGAATTTGAGATGCTTAATAAAAATAAAATAATTTTCATTATACATTTTTATTTATTTATTTTTTATTATATTAAGAGCGTGAAGTTTTTAAATTATTTATTTATTTTTCTTCGTTAACCGTTTAACTTTCCCACTTTAAGGAACTGAAGATAAAACCCCGACTCTTTAGCCTTTTATTAACTTATCAACGTTTCGGAGACTAAACCCATCATCAGGACAAAATAATTTGTTTCCGTTCTTTTGACATTATAATGTACTGTCCCTGTCCATTGGTGGCTCAATGTTTAGACAGGAACAGAACATTATAATGTCAAAAGAACGGAAACAAATTATTTTGTCCTGATGATGGGTTTAGTCTTCGAAACGTTGATATGTTAATAACAAATCTGAGATTTGTCTTCATTTCATTGATTAAACTACGACCTTCCTCCACATCGTTCTGTTCCCTGTTTATTTATTTAATTATCTTTGTTTACTTGGCATAAAAAAGAATTATTCATTCTGACAATTTATTATTATTTTTTTATTTTCTCTTTTTGTTTTTGTTTGTTTTGTAATTTTATTCTGAAAAAGAAGAATAAGACGAAAAGGTTTGGAATCAGCAATTTGATTTCAAGAGGGCCCTTTGTTTCATAATCCAAACGACAATAGCGTGATTGTCGTCCTGGCCGATAACAATTAATTTAAATAAATATGGACGGATAACGATTCACTTTATTGTTACTCTCCCCACAAAAATTTTTTTTAGACATTTCTGATAATAATATATTTTTGATAAAAAAAAAATTAATGGTATATTCACTATTTTTCTAGCTTTTTTAGTTTACAAACCCCAAAGGGGTTACATTTTTTTCGTTACATCAAAAACGAGTAACATCTATATAAACTCATATATTTAAAGATTAGTCAAAATTGTTGTTTAGACATTTTAGAATGAAGAGAAGAGAAGAGAAATAAATTTTCCCTCTACTTTTATTACTTAGTTAGTCCTAAAGGGGGAGGGAGGTAAAACTAAGGGCAGGTAATTGAAGACAACCTACCGAAAAGGCCTTAAAGAGAGAGAGAGTTGGAGCCTGAAACTTGAGGACCCGGGGTTTTCGGTCGGGAGTCTTCGTATCGATTCTTGCTTGACCCCTTCTGCAGCCCTGGGCGAAGCTATTGCCCCGTGACGTCATCATGACGCCGTCGACGGCGACGAGAAACAATCCCTTTCCTCTCTCTCTCTCTCTCTTTCACCCAACAACCCCAAAAAAAAAAAAAAAAAATCACTAAAATATGTATTTATTTAGGTTCTTCTTTTCTCAAATTATTGGCCATAACGGGATAGAATAACGATTCACTCTCTCTCACCCCTTAATGGTTGAGCCAGCCTCTCTCCCTCTCCCTCTCTCTCTATTGCTTCTTTAAACTTTTAAAAAAATCCCTTTTTATTGCTTTTATTGCTTCTAACCGCCGCCTCCTTTTTATAAAAATTCTATTTCATTTATTTGATTTCAAAAAAGAAAAAAAAAAAAAAAATTTGTTATTCAAAAATAATAATAAAATTTGTCCCTTGATCTCACCTCACGTATCAAACGTCACTGCCCGTCCTCAGCGACAAAAATTTATTTGTCTACCAATTAATATAAATAAATAAGGATAGAGAAAGGTTTAAAAACAAACACATTTTTATAAGAATTTTAGAATAATATTTCGTGTTACGGTGTCACTTGTCACTTGATCAACCAGCCAAATAAATAATTAAATATCCTATGATGACGTACGAATAAAAAGATCTCGGAAACTATTTAATTGAAGGAGGGTGGCTCAGCTTAGTAATAGTTAAGTTTTTAATAATATGAATATATATTTAAAAAAAAAGAAAAGGCTCCAGGTTAAGTCCCCTGGCGATTATTCAGGAGATGGGCTCTTTAATTAAAAACGCCTTTTATGACATTCGTAGCCAGAATTATAATTTCTCTCTCTCTCTCTCTCTTTATTTGGGAACATTTAATAGATAGATGCGTAAAAATTACTTTTTATTAAAAAAAAAAAAAAACAATTTTTTAATTTTAAAGTTGAAACAAATTAATAATAAAAAAAAAATGATGTAGCCACCACCCACTAAAAGTTCCGTAATTAGATTTTTTTAGAATTAGATTGGAATTTCATATTTTTTAATAAGTCCAGGGCTGATGTGTCTTTTTTACTTTCTCTTACCTATAATGATTATATAGTATGAAAGTATTGCGTATTTCAACGGAAATTGGGGTCCCTTGTGTCTGTGTTTGAACAATATTTCTTAAAAACGTACTTGGGTTAAATTTTAAACTAGGGACCCCTGGTTGCTGCTTTTGAATAATATCGTCCAAATGGTAGTAATACTTTACTAATGTACTTTTTTAGTTTTTTCGCTCTAACGATTTTGATTAAAATTCATAAATCAATTATTTATTAGATGATCTTTAAAAAGGATTAATTCTTATCTCTCTCCTCTCCCCTTCCAAATTGTTTGGGGGTTTGCACGTTTATAGGTTTTTGGTGATTTTGATTAAATTGACTGCACTTGTAATAAATAGGATGATCTTCAAGATGTATTTATCATTTTCTACTTTAAAATACTATGGGGCTCTCAATTTTGGATTTTAACAATCCCATAGAAAAGATAGGAGGACATGGTAAAAAAATTTAAAATTCATTTATGAGATTTAATTTTTTTTAAGTCTTTCTCGGCATCTGAGGCCATTTAGTCACGGTCATCATATATTTGGTAGCCAATATAATTTGAATAAAATTTTGTCGCTCGGGACGGGAAGCGAACCACTGACCTTTCGTACGTGAAGCCAAATCTTTACCTCTGCACCATCGAATAGGACAATTTAATTTAATTTTTTTATTTTTAATAATTGATTAAATCTCTAAAAATAAAAGCTAAATAAAATTGTGAATCTGGTGTGACAGCACATAACAAAATTTCCCTTACCTTTGTTTGATAAGAGAAAGTTGTGTGATATGCGGTCGTAACACCAGATTTTTTAAATTATTTTCTCTTGTGTTTCACTAATTGAATTAGAATTATTATTTTGAAGTTGAGTTGAAGAAAACAAGAAAACGTTAGAATATCTAATAATGATAATATTTTCACTTACATGGCAATATGTGTATATCTAAGAATATACAATTTCTTCCCCTTTAATTCCAACGAGGTTAGAGAACCTATTTGGTGGTCGGATTTGACCGTCGAAATGTTAGAGGGGGGAGAGAGGCATAATCTTCAAATGTTCTTTTCGATGTTGGGTTCGTTTGGTCGTTGCCTGGACCAACTTCCAGATCTTCTTCATCTTCGAAATTAAAACATTTCCTTTATTTGTTCCAATCCTCTACGTCCTGCTTTTGATAATAAATTTTCGTTTAAATATTTTAAATAAATAATTTGTCCCTTTGACATTTTTCTCCGGTGTATATTTCGTATTTGATTGATTAACCGGTCATGGAGATTTATTCTTATCTCTGGATTGACGTAGTGGGCGGATTTTCTTTTTTCCTCATTTCATGGTCAGGACGGTAAGTGATACCCCCACTCTACGTCTACTATTGCTCTATATTATTGGTATATAAAAAAGAACTACGAGAAAATAAATATAAATCCCCAATCCCCAACAAATTTGAATTCAAACAATAAAAAAATACAAAGCTTGCCTCTCTAATATTTATTTATTTATTTTAATTCATTATCTCTTGTCCAATTTCATGGGTTGTTATTTATAATTGAAAACGAATAGAAAATTCCGGCTCTCGTCCCTTGAGATCACCTATCCCGAATGCAGCAGTGCTTGGCCTTGCTTAACACCTCTCATGCTACAAAAAGAAGACAGAGAGAGAGAGAAAAAAAAGCCCCCTTTCTTTGGTTGTCACATGACTTGCCACTCGAAAAAATTATTGACTTTTTAATTAAACTTTTTTTTTTTTTTTTTTTTTTTTTTTTTTTTAATTTTTTAAACACAAAAGACAACGAACGACGAAGAGAAAGGAAGGGATGAATGACAGCTAAACCTAGACATATTATGCGTGTCAATCAAATCGCTCTCTTTTCTTCTAAACGGTAATCAATTTTTCTTGTTAAATAAAAAAAAAAAAAAAAAAAAGAGATGAGAAGAGAAGAGAAGAGAGAAGAAGGAAGTTAGGTTTCATTTTAACATGCCTATAGGCGATGGCGATTGGGGCTTTTATTTAGATACGTAACTCTATAATAAAAGGGAAATGAAGTCTCTCTCTCTCTCTCTCTCTCTCTGTCTATATGTACGTATAAACACAAACATGCACACACACACACACACACATTATGTAAAAGCAAACAGTTGATCTTTATCCAGAGGTAGAGCTCTGGCTTCTTAGTCTAAGGCTCACTTCCGATTCTATTGGCTACCAATAATTATGGACGGAGTCAGACGATCTAAAAATAAATATAATAATAGCCAAAATGAATGAATTTTTATTCTCTTAAATCCATTTGATTTTGTTCTTACTTTCCCGTTCGATTTGTGTATATAATAATAATAAAGGAACCCTTGGTACTGAGGTAGAGGTCTCGTTTCTCAATCCATCAGATCCGTTGTTTGCTTCTTGTTCTGAACGATAAAAATTTATTTATATAGATAAATAGGGTTGGAGTCTAAATGGCCTCAGAAAAAGACTTAAGAAATAAATAAATAATAAATAGGGGGTAAAATTGAAAACCCCAATAAAATATCTGGAAAAATCCCAAAAATGCAAAAAAATTACTATACGTTTGTGTCCTGAGACATGCAAGCAATTCTCTAACTGTTGTATTTAACAGTGGAGGAAGGAGCAGGCAGCCTCCTCTATGTGAAACGTTTCAGCTTTAATAATGTCATCATCAGTCCATTTAGAGAGTAGGAACTTAAAATACAATACTGATGATGACATTAAATTAAAATATCTCACACTTTTAATATCGTAGACGCTGCCTGGTCCTTTCTCCATTGCAAGAAGATGGGAGACCTCTGTTTGTTGAAGAGAAGCTGGAACGAGAGTCACTAGCCACTTGTCATCTTCACATTATACTTGTCCGGAATCTCTCTTTCCCGGATTGGAATTTATTCTAGAAGTGTTCTAATCTAATATTATTTCTACTCTAAGGATCAGGGCCATATGAAAAATCCGGGATATAAATGGATGATTATTTTGGAATCCACAAGACAAGAAAAGAAAAAATCTGGTGTCACTTTAAAAAAACTTTCTCTTACTTAAGATAATGAGAGAAGGCAGTGGCTAATACGGATTTCGAATCTAGAGTATACAAATAGCACGGGCTCGAGTCCGGCTTGCGGCAATTAGTGCATTAGTCTCCTCCTGGGGTAGGAAAGTAGGAGATAATCTCACCCCCAGAAGCTTGAGTTTCCCCACTGGAGGGCGGAAACCACCTAAAACCTAACCTAAGATATCGAAAGCTGACACACCAGATTTTTGTGTCGGGCCTCCCAGGTAGCCGTTTAGTTACAATTTCATTGAGTTCATTAGAGCAGTTTAATAAATAGAGAGCAGTTACTTCAGCTGATTACCCGGACATCGGCAAAAGACTACATCAGTAAAGTGGGAACCAGACAATTTTGAGGCGGTCAAAAATTTAAAAAATGAAAAATTACTTTAGTAATGTATTAATACTCTTTAGTTGATTTTATTCAAAGGTTTCGAGATGCATGCAATGATATAAAATATAAAATTTCAGCCTTGTACGATATTTCATTTTTAAGAAAAAATCTCGGTCTCTATTTTTGCAAAACTCATGGATGGGATCTCCGTTGAAATCTGGACTCGTTTTTCACATATAAGTAAAAGAAAATAAAACTAAAAAAAAAAACTTTTCAAAGTTTAGAAAATCATTTAGTTAATCCATATTTATTTATATTCAGAGAGAGAGGATAAGCTAAATAACATTTTTGCAATTACATCCAAATTACATAAATTTATCAACATCATGTAATAATAATAATGTTTAAATAGCAATATCGAAATTTCAATTAATTTATTTAAATTTTAATTATAAATTGATAAAATAATAAATAAATAAATAAATAAACGTACATGCATCGTTGCAGTGCGTAGCAGTTCTCAATAAATATCATTTAAAATATTAAATGGCCTAAAACAAATAGACATTATCCCAATCAAAAACGATATTATAAACAAAATTTATAATCGTGTGTTGTTTTTGTTTTTTAAATATTCATTTATGATAAAGTGATTAGTATTTGACCAAAGAGTAGATATTTTTAATTGTTAATGCGTCGGGCTACACGCCCCGTCCCCTTTATATCGTATGAAATAATGTCCAGCCGGGGTTCGAACCCGGACCTCTCCATTTCCCCAAAATGGCAGTAATTATAGTCCTGGAGAAGGAGAACCGAAACGTCGGCTGGTTAGTGTTAAAAAAAATAAATAAATAACTGGAAAAGAAATTTGCTTTATTTAAATATTAAATTTTAAAACTTAAATTTCCATCACAAAACCACACGGTAATTTTACTTTCTCTTACTTATATATGTAATATAAAGTCTTGCGATCACCAAAAAAATCGAAGTCGAAATTTACATTTTGAGGTCCCCTGAAATTGGTCTGTATGTGTGTGTGTGTGTGTGTGTATTTGAACAAGATTTGTCAAAAAGGAAAAAACGTATAAGATTGAAATTTTATATTATAGGGACTCTCATTGCATGCACCTCAAAACCTTTGAAGAATATCGGTCAAAGAGTATTAATACTTTACTGATGTACTTTTTTAATTTTTTTCGATTTTCTCAAAATTCACTCCTAGGATGTTGATTAAAATTCATAAATCAATTATTTATTAAATGATTTTTGAAATGTATTAACCATTATCCTCCTAAAATTGTTTTGTGCCACTTTGCTCTTATACTTTTTGTTCTTAAATCATTTTAACGATAATGCGTAAATTAACTGTGCATTGTTCTCTTAAGAGATAAATTAGACCACGGCTTCCTTAAAGAGCCCGTCGCAAAAATCTGGTGTAAGGAAACGCACATCATTCAGCTTTCCTTGCCAACTTAAGTGAGAGAAAGTTAGGTGATGCGCTTTTACTCACCACAGATTTTTAGCATTGGTAAGAGAAAGAAAAAATATGAGAAGTAGTCCGGAATACTTGAGCGGTATTTTCTTGTTTCAACTGAAAGGAAAAAAAAAAAAAACTAAAATTGAAGTGGAGAATTTTGATTCATTTGAAGTTGGAAGATATAAATTTAAGGAATTAGATATGATGAATTTTTTTTTTAATATAGAAAGAGTAAATCTCTCTCCTAACTTTTTAGTTATTATTTCTCTTTTTATTTCCCTTAAATATCAAAACGTCAAATATCTTCCTCTCTAGAATGGAACAAAATGAGCAGCAGCAATGCGTCTTTTATATAGAAAGATATAATATACGGTCTATATAATATAATACAACATAAATGCAGAATTTTTTGTTTAGAAAGAGAGAGGGAAGGCTAATAATAATAAAGTGTATAACATCTCAAAGTTGAGTGAAAAGATTTACCTTTTTATATGAAGAAGAAGAAGAAAGCTGCTGTGTGTGGGAGTTTGCAAACAGCAGGCGCCTCTCCCTTATCAGTGAAGCAACATTGGCCACGATTAGGACTTTGGTGATGGATGAACATCTCTCTCTCTCTCCTCCTGTCACATAATAAAAGAAAGCAATTGATTACCAAGAGATGTCAGGATGAGAAGAGCAAAAAGGCAAAAATCAGACTTTCATTAACTTTCTTTTTTTCTTTATAAATATTTATTTATTAGGTATTATTGGAAACAAAAATAACTGGGGCCTATGATCACTTATAAAAACTACTTCCTCTCTTCCATCTTCCGAGTTCATTTTGTAGATTAGAAAAAACCAAATTTGATAATTTCCGACTAAAACGTTTTTTTTTTATTTATCTCTTTCTCGAGAGACGTTTCTGCTGCAAATGCAAACCTTCCTCAGCCCAGTTAAAAATTATTAATTACGCTTAATTTGGAAAATTTTTGATTTTTTTTTTCCTCGATTAACTAAATATTTTTCAAACAACATACACCGCAATATAATCTATGAATTGTATATACGTGCTAATAGCAAAATGTCCGTCCATTCATCATGGAAATGGAAGTAAGCTAGAGCTTTGAAATTTTGTATCTACTCTCTTTAAATATTGAAGATAATGTAAATTTGGGTCCGGTGGAATAATTATAATAATAAAAAATTCTTAGCAAATGTTTTGGCTACGATCACAACGCTCCCAAGTGGACAATTTTAGATATTGAAGTCAGTTGGTGAATACAAAATTCCCGTATCTTTTATCCTTCATTTTCAACCGACTCAATCCTCGATATTCTGCAGATTCGCTAAACTTCCAATACAACATCCAAGAAAACTATTAGCTTTTAAAATTTTTCAAAATGCTTCTTTAGTTTTTGACCTATGACCCAGAAAATTGTTATAACATTGTGGTTATTTATAAATACTCAACTAAAAATGTTCAATTTCTTTGAATTAAATTCCGCCCTTGCCCCTGTCTATTGGTGGAGAGGTAGAGGTCTCGCTTCACGTACTAAATGCCTTCTCTTAATCTATTCTAACGATATAGATTAAATTCCCTGTGCATTGTCTATAAAGAGATAAATTAGAGAATGGCTACCTTGGAGGGCCTGACGTAAAAAATTTGGTTTGGATGAACGCACATAATTCAGCTTTTCTTGTCTTAGATGGGAGAAAGTTGTGAGATACGCTTTTACTTACACCAGATTTTTAGTAATAGTCAGAAAAAGATTATATTAGAAAAATTATCTCAAAAATATGTAATGCAAGCGGTATTTTCTTGTTTCAATCGAAAAAAAAGTAATTCTTTGTGCAACTCAGCTTCCCACTCAAAAAGTTTGAGAATCTTCCAGAGAAAGCAGAGGAACGAAGGTGGGTGGGCTACGCAACTAGTATTAAGAATGTGTAAACGATATTTAATTTGGAAATGAATTCCTCCTGGAGGTTCTGAAGAAAGCATTCTCTCTTTTGTTTCTCAAAATCAACTTTTGCACAAGCAGAAGTGAAGAGCGAGTTCGAGTAAAGTTAAGCGCAATGCAAAGAAGCGAGAGAATCTCATCTCAAGCTTTAAGATTTTCATTTAAATAAACAAGTTTTCTACCCCCCCCCCCCCCCCCCACCCCCGGAATTTTGTTTATATTTGAAGACAAAATTTTAATTTCAAATGCCATAATCCATTTGGGATAGAGGGTGTACGTAAATTAAGACACCACTGTGTGTGTATCATTGTTGAAAAATACGACAATTGCCGGAGGCCCTGGCACACATAAAATCGTTCTTTTCAAGGGGGGAGCGAAATTTTTTCTTAGGTAACTTTACTTCACCACATTATTATATCAAATAGTATAGGGAATATATTATGATCATAAAAAATATGACCTTTCGATTTCTAAAACTATCTATGCGTTTCAGGTCAAAAGGACCCAAAAAATGCAAAAGAATCTTAATATGCATGTGTGGTATGGGAAGATTTTATTTTTTGGATTATATCTCTAGAACCACTCAACGGAAAAGGATGAAATTTATAGCCATATAAGGGCCAAAGAATTTATTCAAATTTGAAGCAGGGCCGGTAAATAAACGCCTCCAACAACAATGCTAAAAGATATTTCTTTTCAAGAGCTTAAATATAAATATTTGTCGATATTTAAGGGATTGGTTTTTTTTTTTTTTTTTTTTTTTTGAAAAAGTATTTATATATATATAACAAAAGTTACTTAAAATTAAATTTAGATTAACTTGGATATAGAAAACTTTTCTGAAAGGTTATAAATATGGACAAAAACCTGGCGTTATTAGGAGCATATCACAGAACTTTTCCGTATTTTTTTTTTTTTTTAATAAATCCGCTCCCATTCAGCGGATTATAATAAAAATTGATTCAAGATTCAAGATATACCGCAATTTTCTCAGCAGCCGTTGGGCCAATTTTTTTAAAACTCGGTGTATGTAATAATTATGAAGTTTGTCTTGAATCTTGAATCAATTTTTATTATAATCCGCTGAATGGGAGCGGATTTATT
>JAAAKE020163691.1:0-11861 GCA_010014785.2 Anisolabis maritima
ATTGTCATGAAATTTTGACACATATCGTTTGAAGGTTGGTACTTTCTAAAAATCATATGGATTTTTTATTAAAGGCGTCATCAGCCTCGGGACTTTTTGAGTGATGTGTTATATATTCTTATTTTTTCTTATAAATAGTTACCTTCCTAAAAGAATTTAAAGGAAAGCTTTTATTGCCATGAAAATCGATAAATAAAACAATTTTTAACGAAAAAAAAATTGCTGTGACACTTCCCTGTTCAAAAGAACAGGCTTAATCTCCAAAGTCCAAAGCCCACATGGCATATGTCGCTAATCCCACTCTCAAGCCTGAGAGTGAAATAGACTGGTTTAGAGTTTTAAAAAATCCGAAAAGGAGAATCTGTATGTTATTGTATATATACTTCTATTCTCACAATTTTACATATAATAATAATGTGAAATTAAATGAAAAATTTATTAGCATAGAAGAAAAATTTCATATACATAATTATAATAAATGCAGATCAAATTTTCATTTAACAATTATTAAATTGATAATAAATATTTTATCTATTATATCCTAATTATATTTTTTGAAACAATTAACGACTTAAAGTATGTCATTTTATTACTTTTAGAATACATTTTCTTGATAATTAAATTAAATTTCTCTTTAACATATTATCAAAGGGATAAAATGAAATTAGTAAACTTTTTATATCAAAAGATGATCAATTTGAGACATTAATATGGGTAGCTTATATATGAAATTACATAAAAATCCGTTGATCCCAATTTTATCTATAGGTCCGATAGACTGTAATGCTCATTGATATTATAAATACCTTAGTTTGAGTTTATCTTTTCATATCTCAAAATTTAGAGTGACCATATACCTCGGAATCTAAAAAAGGATGTGAAGTTCCATGAGAACTTAAACTGATTCCTTTAGGAAGTTACCATTTTTCACTATAATTTCATCTTAATATAGTAATTATTTTTAAGCAACATCATTTTGCACTGATGATTTCAATAAGTAAGTTGGAAAAGACTTAATTGAATTAGCAGAGAGGCTGCTGAAAAAGGTACTCTTTCTGGAGCAAAAACTATAAAATTAACAACGATAATAATAATAATAATTTTAATTCATTGTGAATTTGCTCGGGACTCGATCCAGGTTTTTGGAATTTAATTTTCATCTATCAATAGTTCTAACTTTAAACTTTTAGTGTTACATAGTAAAAATTTATAAAATAATCACCATTGCATTAATTCGTAAAAAGAATATATTATAACTATAAATTTGTTAGCATGTATTTATTATTCAATAGCAAGTATTATTTTAGAAAATATTCACATCACCAATTAGCTATATGAATTTTATATATCTATTTATCATACGCATTAAAAGGTCATGGGGGCAACGGATATACGAGAACGAAAATGTCCCCAGGCATTTAAAATAGGAAATTCAATCTCGTCTCCTCTCTCATTTTAATATTCTTTTATTTTGCTCTACACTGGATTAATAAAATTATTGACAGGTTAATAAATATATCAATAAAACCAATTTGACTTAATAAAATTGAATAATATTAAAAAAAAAAATTAATAAAAAAAAGAATTTATTTGACAGATGAAATGATGCTTTTTTAAATTATTTCACTTTTATTGTAAATAGTATATATACATATTTATTTATAATTATAAATTTTCTTGGTATATAATTTACATATATAAATTTTGTAACTAGAAAAATAGCGTGAGTGCTTTCACTACTTTTAGAAAAAAAATTATTGTCAATTTTTTTTTAACTTTCTAATTTACACTATATATAATATTATAATATTGTTTAATCAAATACGGTAAGTATATAAACAAAAATATTAATATCCATTAAATTTATAGTCGATTCAAAGGAAGAAGGTCTTTGAAAATGGGGAGAGCAATTGTCTAGAAAAATATTTATTCCTTCCTTAATAACGAAAGCTCTTTTTGTGATTGATTTCGTAGGCTTTTAGAGAGCAACTTGTCTAACCTTCGCTAAAGAGCAAACGAGTTTTAATAAGTCAATTGATTAATTGGCACAGAAAAATTCGCAATTTGGTAGCTTAATAAGAAATATTTATTGAGGATATTATTAAATCAAAAATTTCAGCCTCGAATTGATTTTTTATTTCAATGAAATCATTTCAGAGAAATGAATTATGAATTGTTCTAAGAACTCAAAATATGTTTAATAATTATATGGTTAACATCCAAGAGTTGATATATAATTCAAGAGTCATTTTTAAAGCAAATACATGGAGATGGTATTTTATTAAAAAATATAATTATAATTTATGTCAATGAATCATATTATTAATTAGAATAATTATTGATCAGTATTGATGTCTAAAGCTTCTACAATTCATTTTACTTTTTAATACATTGACTTTTTTTTTTTAAATAATGATTATTTTTTTTATATAGGTTTTCGGGATTTTTGTGAATCGAAACAGACGAGTAGGTGAGTAGGTTTTGTTTTATTTGTTATCTTTTTAAAATGTAAATTTCTATAATTCATTTAGCTGCTAGGTAGAAAAACCAAAAAACATGTCATTAACTTCTTTTCTTCCTATTATCTATACGATTCCGAAAAATTACCAGATTATTTTTATTTATTTATTTTTTTCTTTTAATATAAAAACTAAGTTGTTTTCAAAAATGATGGATTTCTGATCAAAAATGTTTAATTTAATTAGGGCCTGCTACTGATATTTGTAATATAAGGAGAGAAGAAGACCAACACACACACACACACACACACATACACTATCGCGCACATACACAGGTGGCCCTTTGGCGTTTTCCGCCTATCCCCACCCATGAGAGAAGAAGACAGGCAACTAACAAAAAAAGAGTTTAATGACTTCTGTCAACATTTCGAATACTTCTCTCAATTTTTAAACAAAAATTAATCAGAAGCACTGTTAACATATGATTAATATTTTCATATGTACATGTAATTACTGAATACATAAATACATTGATTTATATATGAAATGTAAAAATGCAATTTACTCTTACGCGCAAGCAATGTTCTGCAAAGAATGTATAATTGAACGGATAAGATACTGGACCTGCCTTATTTCTACAATTTTACAATACATATAATTGAACAATTATTCTTATATAAATCAATATATTTGTGTATCACGGAGATATACATCACAAACCCAACCGACCTCTGGCCGTAGCCATCTATCAACACCCCGTAAAATTACATTATTTCCTAATTTTAAATCCTCCTCCTTTTAACTAGCTATCGTCTCCTATATCTAATTCCAACAAGTCCTTCAACGTCACAATGTTTGTAATATCCATCCAATTTCAAAAGTCATGTTTTTTGTCTAAAAGACCAGCTTAGTTTCAAAAGGTCAAATCAATGGCCATCTAAAATACTAAAATATATATTTTGTGGAGTATATTTTTATAGATGATAGTCAAAAATATCAATTTATCCAAAATCAGTGATTCAATCCTTACCAAAATTTAATAGAAATAATGACTCTTATAGAGGCCAAGTTTCAAAGCTCTAAGTATAAGCAAAACGAAACGACATACGCAATATATAGGAGAAGAAAATCTATTTTTCTCATTATTATTATTACTAAAATAATTTAAGATTTTTATCTAAAAAACCCATCTAAATAAAATTTTTCGGACTATTATTTGTTATTAATATAAACATAAACAGTATATCTAAATGTTTAACGTAAAAGTTTACGATTCATTTAAAAATTGTTTATTTTTGCCATTCATCATTCCAGTTTTAAGAGCTCATTTACTAAAATATTAGAGCGTTATTCGACATTAGCCCAACTTATGCTTGTTGAAGTTATTTAATTAAAATGCGTGGATTTAAAAATGTTAGTTAGATTTTGATTAATTATGCCATTAAAACGCTCTAAAGCTTTCATATATTCATAAAAGTTCAAATTAATTTAGCTTGAAACTTTCTAAAACTTATATATATGTATATAGATGTTCACGTTGTATAGATAATTAGACAATATAGTGATCATAGCGTAAACCTTTTGGTCTTTATATTTGTTAAATTTCTTAGTCCTTCAAAAGGAGTCTGTCAGCACTTTGGAAAGACGAAGGAAGAAGGGAAGGGTCTTTGTCAACTTGTCAATAAATTCTCCAATCTAATATTACTTCAAAGAAGGCCTTTTTTACATTTTTATCTCTGAGTAAAAATTAATATTTTAAATAATAAAATGATATTAGTGACTTTTTTATATGATATAATGAGAAATAGACAAGAGGCAGCCAAATAAAATAGCCTCTTGCGCTTTTTATAATGAAGGCATTTGAATTAGTTGACCATGAAGTTACTTCATGTTTGGTTGCTGGAAGATTAGCAACCGAGAAGACCAAATTTCGAATGAGTTCTTCTAGTAATTGCTCCATATCTCGTTTAAAGCGAACCCCAAAAGGAAACAGTTGTTAATTCTATTGAAATTCAACAATTTCCGCTCTAGAGCAGTTCGCGAGCAAAAAATAAAAAAATCCATTAGTGAGTTGGTCATTTGAGCTGCCTATCTTATTATAATCAAACATAGATTAATTTATAAAACCCAATGAGCAAAAACTTATTCTATAGGATGGGTGTTAATAATTATCTTTTTGTTAAAACTGATATTTTTTTATGGAAATAATAACGTCATAAATATGAGTGAAAAAAAATCATTTGTATTTAATAATCTAAGTGTTTTTAAATGTATATCAATTTCCAGATTCATCCACCTCTTATATTTTTTTTCATATTTAAAATTAATGAAACCATTTGACTTAATCACTTTTGTGTTTATATAGAATCTTATAATTTGTTGGAGCCAGTTTACTATTCAAATTAATTCATTATTCAAATTGTTGTCTAGAGATGTAAAATATCTAAACACCAATTTTCTAAATGATCATTGTTTCTCGTTTCTCTAGTTTGTAGGCGGCGGAATAAACAGTACAGAAAGCGTGAAGCACCTCTTATTTAAAGCGAATTGCTTCGAGCAAACATTCGAGTAATCTGCAAGTCCTTTCCTCGTTGGCAATTTATCATTCGCCTCTCCTCAAACTCAAATCTAATAACGGATCACTTGCATTTTGCTACCTATTTAAATTAACAATTAATTTCGTTCATCTCCCATGCATTATTAAAATATTTTATACGTTTTCATTAAATTTTGCTGATTCAATTAAATCAATTAGATCTTTCTTAATGACTTAACAAAAGTTTTAATAATTGCCAATTTGATTGTAATTAAAAACAATATTTTCATTTATCTCAATATGTCATTGAATTTTATTGATAGTCATATTTTTAAATAAAATAAGTTAGAAGTATCAGTTTTAACTATCTTTTTATATTCTACTTTCAATTTAAAAAATTACTCCATTTTATTCCTATATTATTATGCAAATAACTCTTTGTTAAAATTCAGACTATTTTCAAATAATTAAAATGAAAATTTTATGTTATGTGTATTTTTTTTTTTAATGTAAAAAGAAATAAGAAAGTTGATTAAAGTATAAAACAGACAGATAATTACATTGAAAGTACCAAGGTCACAATACTAATAGCTCTATATTTTAATTGGAAATAATTTAAGAAGATGATTCATATTTTATAATTATAGTTTAAAAAAAAGATAATTTTACACTATATCACATGACTTTGTTTTATATGGAAAAATGAAAAAGTTAACTTCTTAACAAATATATTTTCCCATTAATTTAACGGAAACACATAGTTGAATCGCGACTTGTCAACCACTATATTTTTCATTCTTATAAAAATATTATTTTTACGTTTTAGTTACATAATATGAAAATTACTCTATTTTCTTTACTTGTCGCCAATGGCGTGGATTTAAATTATGTAAATTTAAGAAATCTTATCAGCTTCTCTAAAACTTAGAAGGTCAAAATATACTCTCACAAGGCAATTCAATTTATCATCTTCTCTGCTTCTTCATTTCTAAGAGAGCCCACGACTTTTTTCCTTTTCTTCTGTAATTCCGAGGGCGGTTGCACTACAAATGCATTTGCATTCTATAAAAAACTTATTTTAAAAAATTAGTAAAATTTGAACTTATTATCACTATATTCTAATGGTTTTATTTTTTTTTAATTATCGATTTAAGGTCAAATAGATGAAAAAATGATTCTTGATTCTTAATCTAGATTTTGAAGGAGGCTACTATATAAATAACTATATTTTTTTTTAAATGAATTGCTGGAGTGCTCTATATAAGAAAATATTAAATTTTTTATTATCAATTTTCCAATAAACTTATGTATTAGTCTAATAAAAAAACACATTTAATTAAAAATATGGTTCGAGAAGAATAATAAAAAAAAAAGGAAGAAAGCAGCTAGGGAAAATTCTATTTAAAAACACCTAATAAAGATGACTGATGATATCTAGGGAAGTGAATGAAAAAGATTTATTATTATAAACCCGTCTGATATTTCCTGAGCCAAAAGACAAACACCCTTAAAGAAAACACGATAGATAACATTTTGATCAGGTCGCTCTCTTTCTCTAATATCGTTCGTTATTTGAGACCAACCGGGCCAATTGAATTGGAAACTCTCCTCTAATTAATTACTTAGTCATTCAAAATTCTGTCATTAATATATTTGAAGTCAGACAATTATATTGATTAGATCACCCTTTTCTTCTTCCCTTGTTATTTGTTTTATTTTTTAAGATCATTATTAGTATTTTCATTTTTTCGATAAATTAACCATTAAAGAAGATTACTTGAAAGGAAATAATAATAATAATTAATAATGGCTCATTAAATGACTAATCCTTTTGTTCTGGTCATTAACATCGATTAACATTTTTATTTTATTTTTTATTAGAAATATTCTAGTATATGGGGATTTTGCCACACAATAATAACAAAATTGCGTTTGAAGGCAAACAGGAGAACAAATTTCAATAGATCATAGGTAGGACACCTCCACTCATTTCGTTTAAGATAAAAATATTTTACTGAGATGAGTTTGTTAGTTTGCGAGCCCCCTGGACTCGAACCAGGATTTTCTGCTTTCGCGGCGGATGTGCTAACTTCATACAAGGATGCACGTCCCAATAAAATAAAAATATTTTCTAAAATTTTCAAAATATTATAAAATTAGTGTTTTCATAACTTTTTGTGACTGAGCCACCTTTTTTTCAAAATAAAAATAAATATGTCCTCATAATTTTATAAATACTGTTGAATTTAAAATTTAATTTCAATAATTTACAAAATAATACATACAATTGGTATAAGTTACGCGACCATAGCTTGAAAATCACATGTCCTAATTTATATATTCATTTATATAAATTTTATAATTTTCCTATTTAAAATTTCTTTGCCCTAACTTATGTGACTTAGGTAAAATTTGAGTTTTTAAGAATATTACCTTAATCAGCTTGACCAACGGGCATATACCATTTACATAAAATCTGTAACAGAAATCCAGAAAAGAATCTCTTTTTTTGACTGACTTTGACATCATCTCAATGTTTTGTATCTTCAAAGAGAAGAGCAAATTAAAAAGACTTTCATCTTAAGTACCATGAAGATGGGATTTTAAGAATTTTTGTAGTCATATATCATCACTATCCTTATCATAGTAATTAATTTCCAACAGGATGGCCAGATATATCGCCTTGATTCTGGGGGGGGGGGGGGGGTAATAAATTATCATCGACCATTTGATATAATAGACAAGATATTTGCTATTAAGCAAAATTGGAAGATAGCACTTTCTACTACCTGGAATAGTTTTTTATAATAAATTTAAATATGAATTTACTAATTAGATATGGAAATTTTAATATATATAATATCAAACAAACAAGAAGGATTAAAAACTAATTATCTGTAATGAGTAGTTTTCTTAAGGAGTAAATTACTACACACTAATGCTGGGAGGGTCCCTCCACGTCCTACAATTAGACCAAATTGGAAAAATCAATCAGGAACAAATAGCTTTTACAGGTTGAGGTTTTAGAGATAGGAAATAAAGTAAGTTCATGGTGATAATATTTTTATCTCTTTATCTCCAATAAACTTCTAATTATTCTATCCCAATCAATATTTTTTTTTTTATATTTTTATCTCTTTTTTCTTGGAATATAGAAAAACATAATGAAATAAATTCTTTCTTAAAACTTGTTCCGTTACATTTAAAATTCATCGAAAAATAATACCTGGAATTCTTTTTGGTATTTTAAAATTATTGAAAAATCGATTCAGACAGAGTATAGTTAGTTATCTTTAATATCATATAAATGAGTGGGTTATCTATTGGAGAGTCAGGAACCAGAAGAGAGATTGCCGATAATATTCGCTTAAAAGGAATAGTGTGGAGAAATGTGAGTAAGATAGAAAGCAGGAGGACCTGCAAAAGAGCTGTAGACGATTCAAGAGAAGGTCTCTCCCTTCGTCTCTCTGTTATTCGATCGGGAATTCTATTATCCGGCTCAAACATGCTGTTAATTGCATGGTATGGCAGCGGAGGAGGATGATGTCACCTCGTTATAATTTCCCATTTATTTTAATAATTTACAAGCTTTCAATTCCAAAAGTGACATGCTGAATTAATTGAAAATTATTGCCTTTAGCAGATTGTAAACCGTTTATTATTGAATCTACATCTCGTATTCTAATTGTGCATATTTGTTATAACATCATTTAGAGATCTGCTAGTGACCTTAAATTGTTGATTAAGCTTACTTAACCGTTTAATTTGCATTTCCATCGCTTTTGCTTTATTCATAAGTGAGAGAATCATTTGAAAGTGACAAAAATTTGATTTACGAAAATTTTCAATAAACTTTATAAAAAGTTTTACTAGAAGAGATAAGTAATTATAAAGTACTAAATGCGTTTGCATATTGGATTCTAACATTCATCATTTGATTCAGCACTACAGAATCTATTTAAAATAAAAATACCTTTCAAAATTTAATATTGTTTCTTTATTGATAAATTAATAATAAGTACTTTAATGTCGTTTTCGATTCATTTCCCTAGTTCTGTCCCAGAAAAAACTATTCCTGCTTATTTGTCAAGTTCTTTGGGGGATTAATAACTACACATGATTGGTCTACTCTAGTATTCCAACTGTGTTCCGCAGGACTTCGGGGTTCCATACAACCTCCCCAAGTGTTTCCTGAATTGTTACTTATATTAATTTTTATTAATTATTATTTGTCTTATTTCACAGATTATCTCCTTATTTATTTATATTAATTGGTGGCCAATATAATTTGTCGCTCAGCACGCGAACCACTGACCTTTGGTACGAGAAGCCAGACCTCTAGCTCTGCACTAAAAGATAGGGCGATGGATTTAATAGGCGAAAAATTAATAATTTCATAGTTTTTTTCACCTATTTATTTACAAATATAATAAATTTCATGGAATATATTATTTCAGTTGAGCAATGAATCTAAAACTCCATAAATTAATTAATTTAATAACATTTTTTTTTCTGTATTTTACCCACTAATATATTCTGGCAGTCATTCATCTACACTTTTTTTATGACTACTATTGAATGATAATTGATACTTTCTATCAAATGAAAACATAATTTATTTTATTCTTACTCATCGTTTAATATACTTACTATTTAAATAATTCAACAGTATATACTAGAACATAGGTTATAATTCTGTATATATGATCTGTAAAATTTTTTTCTCTCTCACTATAATTAAATTTTCATTTTGAAATTGAAAAAGACATTTATCTTTAATTAAGTATGATTATTTACACCCACACATACTACTAGAGTATATATGTATATATCTAATTTACACGTGTATTTATATCCCATTGGGAAAATAGCTTATCCCCACTATTCCAGCCCTTCATGTCTAAAGATGAGACCTATTCCCAAGGGCCAATTATACGGGGGTTATGTCATTAAGTCAATGACATGCTATATGTGTCAAGAAGGCCTCCGATTATGACAGCTGAAGACAGTTTGAATGCCATCAAATCTGTTAGAATTCTCTTTCTCAATTAAAATTCATATCATAAATAATTTAATTAATTAATTCCGCTTAATCAGTTTTCAGAGATGAGGAAGTCAGAGAAAATCATAAATATTTAAAATAGCTATGAAATAGATTTTATTAATTATATTTAATAATTAGTAATTATTAAAAATAAAGTTGAGGTAATGTATAATTGTATGGTTTTTATCCATATGGCAATTTATTTTATCCTCTCTCCTCAATCCACTGTGAACTTTAATTAAAGACGGGTTCGATAACGTTTAATTAACCGCATATTTATCTTTTGAACATCTGGGAATGTTGTTAAACATAGAGCTGTATTGAGCTTGATTCCTTGAAATTGTCGGTTCTCCATTTTGGTATTTTTTACTTTCTCTTATATATATATATATATATATACTGAGAAAGTATTGCAATTTTTAATAAACTCTATACTGAAATACATGATTTTTAAAAATGTACTATCTACGGGTTTCCAAGCTTTTATGGACCTCGATCCTCTCATAGAAAATATTTTTCGCGACCCACCTAAGTGAAGTCTTAAAAATGGGAAAAAGAAAAGTAATTACTAAGTAACTTAATGTAGAGCATATATTCCCAAACTTTTTTCACTAACCGCCCCATTTTCGAAAAAAAAATTACTCACTCCCCACCTACAAATCTATACTTTATGAGCAAATAAGAAAGGCGATTTATTTCTATAATCACAAATTTTTTACTTCTTACCCTAAATAAATAATCGGAAAGTTGATTTTGTATATAAGATATTTTGGTAATATTTGAATTTTAAATATTATGTATAAGGCAGCTTAGAATTCTAATCTTAGCTCACTACCCAGAGTTTGGAAAACCCTGTTCTATCTGATTGAATGAAAACATTTTATTTCTTTTAATATATAAAATTTTCAGAAAAATATACAATTTTAATAATTTTCTCTAGAATCAATTCATTAAAAATATTTTACTTTTATTTTGCTTTTGTAGTTTTCATAATTTCTCATGACCCAGTTATTTTTATACCAGCTTTTTCCTATTTCTTTTATATATTTTACACCAAAAGTTTTGTTATTTTTTCCCTCCAATTTTTTTAAATGAAATTCTGTCCACCATAAATCTACTTTGTTTAATATATCACTTGAAAGGAAATTTATTTAATGCAAATATTGGTGGAGACCTCTGACATGTCATTTAATTTTCGCCCTCCCTTCTTCTTGATCAGGTTTCGAGTTTAAAGTCATAAAAAAAAAAGTTATTAAGTTGGTGAACCGAAGCACGTGGTCTATTTTGAAACGATGGAGATTACTTAAGGTTGAATGGCTGTAAGGGCCGAGGAGTCTGAAGGTCCAATGGCATCTGGCCTCACCGTAAAGTTAGGCCGCTTTTCGAGCTTATCTACAAAACGGCCCCGGGTAAATAGTCTCGCCAAAACACCGGAAAACTCCTAAGACCTCTCTCTCTCTCCCTCTACCTTCCTTAATTATATATAATAAATAAGCATTTAATTAAGTAAATACAACAAAAAATTAAAGCAAATTAAATTAAAATGTTTATAACTCTATTCCCTAAACCTGGCAAGAATTTTGATTATACCTTTAAAAAAATTTATTTATGAATCAAATTGAATTGAAATTTATTTTCACATGTTAGATATTGTTATGAAATTCAGTAAAGATCTTTAAAAACAATTAGGCAAAAAGTAGATTTTTAATATTTTATAAAGAAAAAATCTTGCAAATAATTTTAAAACGGTCTTTTTTTTTATTACTATTTTTTAACTTCTCAGAATTGGAAAATTGTTTTTGAGGCCATATAGACAGTAAAG
>JAAAKE020163702.1:0-11861 GCA_010014785.2 Anisolabis maritima
TTTTTTTGTAGTACGTTAAATGAATACCACTTGGATAAATTATTTACTAGGTATTTATTATTTTAATATATTTAAGTTTCCTAATTTCATTTTTTTAGATTAAATTAATTTTACGCGTTCATTATGCTGGCAAATCCCTTTCTCATAAAATATTTGGTTTTTTCGCATTTATTATTTTTTTAATGTCATTCTTAAAAGAAATATTAATTAATTCGTGCTTATCTATAAAAATTAAATCAGTCATTTTTAAAGAGGGAGAGCGTCTGAAAATATATTTTTATTTATAAATTTATTCTCTTTGCAGATGATGATGAAAAATTGAAAGAAGAATTACAGGATCTAATTAATGATGCTGAAGAAAGTGAAGGGGAAGATTCAGATGGTTCTGAAAGTTCTAAAAAACGAAAAAAAAGCGATGACGAAGATTTTGACGATAGACTTGAGGATGAAGATTACGATTTAATTGAAGAAAATTTAGGTGTTAAAGTTGAAAGGGTAAAAAACTACTAAAATAAAATACTATTTTTATGAATAAATAAAAATGCTAAATATTTTGGCATCTTTATATATTATTGACAATAGGGGCCTAAACTATCTGGATTCAATTTTTGTTTTCATGGTTTATAAAGTTTTTTTAGTCATTATTTTCTTTTTTAATTTAAAAAGTTAATAAAATTTTATCTTGGAATAACTGCCATAAGTCTCTAAAAGTTCTTTCAAAATTTTATTTAAATATATATTTTAAAAATATAAACTTATTATCAACAACAGTACGTGCTGGATGCCATGCAGCTAGTACTTCCTAAATATCATTTTATTCATCCCAATAAATATCCACTTGCCAAAATATTTGGGCTTTTAATTTATTTTTTAAAAAAATATTATTTTGCATTCCGTATATCCATTCAATTTCTTTAATTACATTTCTAATTTCAGAATCGATTTAAAAGACTTAAGAGAATTCAGGATGAGGAATCTGATGAGGAACAAGAAGAACAACCTGAAGATGAGAGAGATAAAATCGCAAATGAAATATTTGTTGGTTCTGATAACGTAAGAAAAATATTGCAAATATTTTATTTGTCAAGGTTTCATCCATTGTTTTTTTTTGTTTTGGATAATTTTATTTTTTCGCTTAAATAATTAATTACAAGCTTCTTATTTATTTTATTTAAGGGATTTCTTATTTATTTAACGTTATAAATGTTAGTCGTTTGTTATTTATTTCGTTTGTGTCATGTCATACTAATTTTTTTTAATTTTTTTTCTCACATCCCATCATCGAAGGAGAGAGATGAAATGGTATGTTTATAAATTAATTTATTTTTTCATATTGTAATTCATTTTTATTTAATTGTTAAAATTAAAATAATTTTTTGTTGGAAAATTTAAATTAAAAATTATTTTTTAGGAAGAAGAAAGAGGTTCCGAAAAAGGAAGTAGAATGGATGTCGACCGTTACCCAGATGAAGAAGAAGAAGAATATTCTGATGCTGATGATTTTATAGTAGACGATGATGGACGTCCAATTGCCGACAAAAGAAAAAAGCGCAAACCTATCTTCACTGATGCGTAAGTAAAAAAATTTTTCTCATTTTCTTTCATTTAAAAATAACCTGTACTTTTTATACAAGTATCTTTCTTCCCTTAAATACTCGTATATGCTAAATTTTAATTCATCTCTTCTTTTATGGATAATTAAAAAAATTAGGAAATAATTAAATAAAATAGGTTGGCAAATAATTGCTAATTGGACCTTAAATTTATTCCCATAAAGAAATGAGGAACACACCATTGCGCATTTTTTAAAAATAAGATTCACACTCTATAAATCCATATGGAAATGGCAATTTTTATCATTTGCTTAGAAAAATGTATCCTTTGAAAATATTGTATATAAGCCTAAGGCTCAGAAATTTTTCTTCCGCTTCGTCCCTACTTCCTTTCCTCTGTGGGTTCTATTAACAACGATTTATTAATATAAATATACATGAACCTTGTGAGTGGAAAGACTGACTGTGCCAAGGCTCTTATCCTTTTGTCAGCATGAATACGTTTGTGCTAAAGATAAAATAACCAGTCAATTGTGTTTGCATCTTTTAGGAATTCGTTCCTTGTGTCTTTGTGTGTCGCTACACCTCTTTTGTCGAGGTTAAGCAAGTATCAACTCAAGAAAGCAAATAGAATTTTACTAAACGTCATTTTTTGTTTTCCATTTTTTCAAAGTAAAAATCGACCATATTTTATCATCCAAAAAAGAAATTCACCTCTACCTGTTAGTGTAACTTGATGTTCGCAAAATAAAAGAACAAAAAATTTTATTAAAGGTAAAAAAATAAATTACTAATGTGATGTTAATTTATTTTATCTTTTAGTGCATTACAAGAAGCTCAAGATATTTTCGGTGTAGATTTCGATTATGATGATTTTGAAAAATATGGCGAATATGAAGATGAAGAAGACGAAGAGGAAGATGATGATTATATTGATGATGAAGGAGAAGAGGGCGAAAGAAGGTAAAAATTAATAATTATTTTTATTAAATAAAAAGAAAAAATTCCAAAAACTTTTTTTTATAGACCACGACCTAAAAAAGCTGCTAGGAAGAAACCAACGAAAAAATCAATTTTCGAAATTTATGAACCTTCTGAATTAAAGAGAGGCCATTTTACCGATCTTGATAATGAGGTGTGTACTTTTTTTCCTAAATATAGACTATTTATTTAATTTAAATTTTTAAACACTTTTCTATTTTATTTTCAGATTCGTAATACAGATATTCCTGAGCGAATGCAATTGCGTGATGTTCCCATCATTGCTGTTCCAGAAGGGTCTAATGAGTTAGATGAAGAAGCTGAATGGATCTACAAACAAGCTTTTTGTAAACCACTAATCTCTCAACAAGATGGAATTCCGATTGAAGGAAGAGAGCGTCCGAAAAAAGGACCTCAAACTATCGGAAAAATTAAAAAAGCTCTTGATTTCATGAGAAATCAGCAATTTGAAGTTCCTTTTATAGCATTTTACCGAAAAGAATATGTACAACCAGAATTAAATATCAATGACTTGTGGAAAGTTTATAAATATGATGAAAAGGTTTTTATTAATTTTTTTTTTAAACATTAGCTCATTTTTATTAATTATATATTTTTTTATTACAGTGGTGCCAATTGAGAAGCCGAAAAGAAAATTTGATAAGACTTTTTGAGAAAATGCAAAATTATCAAGTAGAACAATTGATGAAAAATCCGGATGCTCCAATTCCTGACAACATCAGAGTACTTAAAGATGAAGATATTGATAGACTTAGAGGAGCTCAAACCTCTGAAGAACTTAAAGATGTTCAAACACAATTCTTACTTTACTATTCTCATGAACTTCCAGCAATGCAGGAAGCTTTTCGAATTAAAGAAAGAGAACGTTTGAAAGAGGAGAAAAAGAATAAAAAACGTTCTCGCAAAGAAGCTGCTGCAGCTGAGGCAGCTGCTGCTGCCCAAGAAAATGGAGAAGATCCTGATGCAGCTGCTGAAGCGGCAATGGCAGCTATTGATAAAGAAGAAGAGGAGGAAGAGGAAGAACCACTTCCTGAGCCTGAAGCTCTAAAACAGGCAGTCCGAAATGGACCTTATGCGATGTGCATTAGAGCTGGATTAGGTACTGATTTATTTTTCATAAATAATTACAATACAAAAATATCTCACACAAGCCTATTGCATACTGGCTTTACTAAAAGAGGACAGTTACCAAAATTAACCTGAACAAATAAATAATGATTAACCTTAACAAATAAGAATGTAATCTTTTTAAATTTTTTTCATTTTCCATCCCCAATTACATAAACAAGGAAAAGGAAAGGGAAAACGAGAGAAAGTTTGGAAAAATATGGAATTTTTGTTTTGGAAATCTCGATGAATGAAACCATCTGGCCTGCGAGTTAGAGCCCACCAGACCATGCCTCCTCAGGTTACTCCAAAGCACTCGGAGGGGGGGGGACAGTACCCAAATCAGCCATTATAACACTTTTTTAGTCCTTCGAATCAAAGCTTTGGTTCTATTTCTCAATACTCTAAAGTTTTCGTAATCTGAGAGTGAACGTGACGATTTCCACTACGCATAGGCCTTATTTCTAATGCAATGGAAGGAGCAATCTCAGGGCCAAACCATCCACCACCACCCTCCCTCACCCACACACATTTTTTAGGGGCGAATTCATCCAGGATATTAAGCAAGATGGTATTGAAACGCAACACCACGGAGTCAGCATCCGCCTGGCAGAAAATCTGATCCCAAGGGGCAGCGAACGCCCTCCGCAAAATAGACTCTCGGACAACACCCGTAAAGCTGCGGGCTTCTATTAATATGATTTTAGGCCTAGAATGTCTGAACTCATAGTCACAGAGAGTAGCAAAGAATGCTGGAGATCTAGCGTTTTATAATCTCGTACCCGGGATGGATCCCGATCCCAGCATAAGTCCAGAAGAGAGGGCTAGTGATGCGGAGGAAAATGGGTTGGAGAAGAAGGCAGAACAGTAAGGCCTAGAGAATTAGTTGGGCAAGAGAGTCGTTACTAGGATTTAGCAGAATGACATTAAAATCACCCAAAACAATGCTCACATCGTGAGACCACAACAAATATTCATTCATCCAAAAAAAAACCGTCAGTTCAAAATTTGTAATTTTTAAAAAGAAAATTATAAAAATAATCATAGAAAATTTTATTTTATTACAAGTAGTTTTTTATAGGAAAATGAATGAAAAAATCTGGTAAGAGTGTGTGAGATATTATTGTATTTAATTTTAATAAATTTATTAAATTAATTTTATCTCAAATAATATTAAAATTATTTTAGATGGATTTGCTAAACGATTCGGATTAACTCCCGAACATTTCGGAGAAAATTTACGAGACAATTATCAACGTTACGAAGTCGAACAGGAACCCACTGAACCTTCAGAAATCGCTAAAGAATATCTATCATCGTAAGAATTGCATTCATTTATTCTGAAATCATTTGGTGTGAGGAGATTTTACAAATCTATAAAAATATTTAAAGAGAAATTCTCTCTTATTCAACCGTAAAATGTAATTAATAAACACAACTGTAAATTTTTTAAGTCTTTTTCGGCATCTCTAAGAAAATTTTTTTCCATATAGATTATTCAGGCATATTTATTTATATCACTTGCTTTACAAGATTGATTTAAATTTTCATTCATTGCCTTGGATCCCACATGCCTTGCCATATAAGGTTATCAATATTGACGATGTCAACATTTCTAATTTCTTGGCCAGGGTGTGGGGCTCCATTTAAAATAAATCATAATTAATACTAAAAATGCAAAATTTCAATCATAAAAACCTACTAACTCATTTGGAGTAAATGACTACAATAATTATAAAATGATTTTATTTTTTTAGAAAATTTCCAAACGTAGAAGACGTAATAAAAGCTGCAAAGTTTATGGTAGCAAAACAAATTTCAAGAGATCCATTAGTTAGACGTTGTATTCGAGAAACATTTTTCGAAAGGGCCAAAATTAATGTGAAACCCACCAAAAAGGGAATTAAAGATATTGATGAAAATCATCCATGTTACAGGTAAAAATTAAATTGAAAAAAAAAATTAAATTTATAAAACTTTTTAATAATTACATTTTTTTATGTGTAGCTTGAAATACTTGAAAAATAAACCAGTAAGAGATCTTAAAGGAGATGAATACCTCAAATTAACTATTGCTCAAGGTGATAACCTTCTCATTGTTGAAATCAGTGAACATATAGACGGACTTTTATCACCTAATTATATTGATGAAGTTAAACAACTTTATCAAAGGGTAAAATTTTATTTTTAATTTCTTTTTCTTTACAAAAAATTTACTTCATATATATATATATATATATATATATTTCTCTCTTTTTAAAGGATGAGTTTAGTAAAAATGTTCAAGAATGGAATAAACTTCGGCAAGAAATTGTTGAACTTGCTCTTCAGCGATTATTACTTCCTGATTTAAAGAAAGATCTGCAAAATCAATTGATTTTCGAAGCCCGAGAATGCATTCTCAAAACCTGTTGCCGAAAACTTTATAATTGGCTCAAGGTAAAAAATATTTTTATAAATCGCGAACGATTTTTATAAAAATATCTATTAACTCGAAAAATATTCGAACTATCAAAATTAGGATCTGGATTTATAACCAGCTTGAAATTTTACTCCAAGGTCATATATCTAATGTCTGATAACTTAATAAATATTCAAGATATTCAAATGCCACTTATCTCGAAAACCGTTTGGGGATACTTAATTAATTTTGGGTCCATAACATATGTTTGATAAAGTGTCTTTGTCTTTTAGAGCAGAGATAAAGCTCTTCATGATCTGTGGCCCACTTCCCATCACGAACGATAAATTGTTTTAAATTATGGCAAAGAACAATTTTGGCTAATTCACGACACAGCCCTTCCCTCTCCTCGTAAAGTTGCCTATATACTAAACTAACTATAATTCAGTAAGACAATTATATATTATATTTCAATATTTATTTTCTTTTATTTTTTCTAGGTCGCTCCATATCATACTGAATTTCCTGATGAAGATGAAGAAGAATGGGATACAAGCAAAGGTCTTCGGGTCATGGGTTTGGCTTACGTTCCTGATTTTTCCCAGGCTGCTTTTGCAGTTCTCATTGGTCCAGATGGAGAATATGTAGATCATCTTAAACTACCTTATATTCTAAAAAGGAAAAATTCATTTAGAGAAGAAGAGAAATTCCAAAAGGTGAGTTCAAATAAAAAGAAATCTTTTGTTTGTTTGTTTTTTAGTCATTTGTTGGGATGGATTTATTTATGTTGTAAATGATATAAATTAATATTAATAATCTATTTTTATTTAATTTTTTATTTTTATTTTTAGGAAGCTGATCTTGCGGCTTTGAAAAATTTTGTTTTTACTAAAAAACCGCATGTAATTTGTATAAGTGGAGAATCACGAGAAACACTGATGATTGTTCAAGATTTACGGGATATTATCGCTCAATTAGTAGAAGATGATCAATTTCCATCAATTTCTGTTGAAATTGTTGAAAATGAATTAGGCAAAATTTATGCGAACTCAGTTAAAGGAGAAGTGAGTACTTTTTTTAACCTATATATTTATCAGTTTATGTGGAATTCCAGAAACTTAAATTAAAACCCTATTTTAAAATGACTCCTCAGACAATCATACATTTTCTCCAGTTTCCTCACTTCAGTGTCTCTAAAAAATCATTTATCTCCCTAATCCTAGAGTGGCTGGACTTTAATATTTATCATTTGTTATTATTATATATTTATAATTTTTTTTCCCTTTATTTAGTCTGATTTTAGAGATTATCCACAATTGCTCCGACAAGCTATTTCATTAGCTCGAAGAGTGCAAGATCCATTAATTGAATTTTCTCAACTTTGCACTTCGGACGATGAAATTCTCTGCCTTCGTTACCATAATCTTCAGGTAAATATAAAATAATAATTTTTAAATAGTGATATAATAATTTCTATTTTAATTAAACTTGAAATTTTTTATAGGAACATGTCCCTCAGGAAGAATTACTCGAAGCCCTTTATCTAGAATTTGTAAATAGGACAAATGAAGTTGGCGTAGATGTAAACCTTGCTGTTCAACAGCCTTATACATCAAATTTAGTACAATTTGTTTGCGGTTTGGGTCCACGAAAAGGCCAAGCTCTACTTAAGACTCTTAAACAGAACAATCATAGATTGGAAAATCGAACACAATTGGTTACTGCTTGCCACATGGGTCCTAAAGTTTTCATTAATTGTGCCGGTTTTATAAAAATAGACACAAATTCTCTCGGAGATAGGTAATAAAACATTTTCAATAAAAAAGAAGATACAGTATATAATAAAGAAAAGAAATAATAATTTGAATTCTATGTTTTAGCACTGAAGCATATGTTGAAGTACTCGATGGCTCACGTGTCCATCCTGAAACTTATGAATGGGCACGAAAAATGGCCGTGGATGCTTTAGAATATGATGATGAAGATGCCAATCCTGCTGGTGCTTTGGAAGAAATTCTCGAATCGCCTGAACGACTTAAAGATCTAGATTTAGATGCTTTTGCTGAAGAACTGGAGCGTCAAGTAATTAAAAAAGAAATATATATAAAAAATTTTACAGATTTGAAATAAGCTGAATTGTTGTGTTGAAGATAAAGGGGAATAAAAAACAACAGGATTCGGCCCAGGTTAACTCTTTTATTTGCAAACATTTCGACTAGTTAGAGACCCTCAGCATTTGGCTTTAATCTAACAACAATTTTTATATTTAATTTTTAGGTCAGATTATATGTAAAAAATTAAACAATTCCCTACTTTAATGGTTTTAATAGTGAACCATGTCCAAATTTAATGGCTGTTAGAAATAATGCTAAAGGGCGTTCTCAGGCGGTTGGATGTTGTCTATCCAGATGCGTCTTTCTTTCTCTGGTTATTAAATCTATTTTAGATGTTATATAAATAATTTTTAATCCAATTTGATTTTGGATTTTTTTTTCTCATTCCACCGGTACTGTTTCCTTACATTTGACAAATTTATATTGCTAGATTCAAATTAAAATTGAAAATTTGCATTATAATCTCTCGCCTCAATTGAAAAATCATTTTCCTTTATTTTTTTGTTCATAATCTGTCTTTTGAATGATAACCGACTCTTTAGATTTGTCGGACTGTAAAAATATGTCTGGACTGATAATAACGGGTGTCATACTCGTCGAAATATTTGCAAATAAAAGAATGTGAAAATGGATCGAATCTTCTTAGTTTTTATTCTTCTTTATCTTCTTATAAAAAAATGTTTATAGGATTTATTTATAAGTAAAATTTTATTAATTTTAGGGATTCGGCAACAAAAGTATAACATTATACGATATCCGAGCTGAACTTAATCATAGATATAAAGATCTCCGAACACCTTATGGATCACCAAATCCTGAAGAACTTTTCAACATGTTAACCAAGGAAAATCCTGAAACTTTCTTTATTGGCAAAATGGTTCTTGCTACCGTTACTGGTAATCATTCATCCATTCCTTAATATGTGAAATGATGATATATAAATGTATTATATTTATATATTTATTTTTTTACAGGCATCTCCCATAGAAAACCACAAGGAGAACAATTAGATCAAGCTAACCCTGTTCGTAACGATGAGACTGGACTTTGGCAATGTCCGTTTTGCTTGAAAAATGATTTCCCTGAACTCTCTGAGGTATTTTATAAAATTATTCAATTAACATAATAATACTTTCATTATGTCAATATTAAGTTTTAATCTTAACTATATTGCTATTGTGGCAGTAGATTTGCTAGGAATTTGCATAAAGAAAGGCAAAATTATTTCTTAAAAAATATTTATTGGGCTGCCGTTTCGGTTCTCAGGGCCCAATAAAGTTCAAGAGATTAATACTGGTTGGAGATAAAACATGGTTGCAGCCAGTGACGTGCCCATGAGGGAGGGGGTTCTCCCTCCCAAAGAAAACACTAAAATCCCCCGTTTGTTACATTACGTTCGTCTACTTTATCAAATCTCTCCACTTAACTCTCATGAGATCTTGCCACATTAGTTCTATACTTGAACTTTTAAACTTATGAATTTTATTAAATTTAAAAATATAAATAAAATAATATTCTTTATTTTAAAAGACAGACTTTTCAAAATAACTTGTCTTGGCCTTTATTTTACAATCTCCCCTCCCCAAGAAAAATTACTGACCACTGGAAGCAACTATTAATATTTATAATATGGATGTCTTCAGGCGAAACATCTCATAGAGATCACTATTTGAAGAAATCCATATTATATATATAGTTGCTGATATATTCCTTATCCCTTTATTAATCTCTTGGCCTTAATTGGGTGTTAATGATGGGCCCTTATATAGACCGAAAAATCTATCCAATAAAGAAATCTTGTTTGGCTAACTCCCTCTGCACTGTGAATCCTTCAAATTATCTAGAGATGTCATCATCTTTTTAATCTGTTTCAACCAAAACTCGACAGTCACGAGATTATTTGAGCGAGAATATTAAATTGTTTATAAATATGTTTGCTGAATTTAGTCCTTTGAACCTCAAAAGTTTTCACTAAAAAATTTCCCATTATTTTTTCTCTAACAACTAGTCTAAAAATATATTTATTGTTGAAATAAATAATTTATTTTTTCAGGTTTGGAATCATTTTGATGCCGGCGGTTGTCCAGGCCAAGCCACTGGCGTGCGATTACGCCTTGATAATGGCATTTCAGGTTATATCCATATCAAAAATCTCTCTGATAAACATGTTACTAATATTGAAGAACGTGTGCAAATTGGCCAAATAATTCATTGTCGGGTTATAAAAATTGATGTCGAACGTTTTTCAATTGAATGCTCATCAAAAAGTAGTGATCTTGCAGATAAAAATCACGAATGGCGACCACCAAAAGATCGATTTTTTGATACAGAAGCGGAATCTAATGACAGACGTGTTGAACAGGATTCGAAAAAACAAAAACAATTACAAACATATATTAAGAGGGTAATTGTCCATCCGTCTTTTCATAATATATCATTCAAAGAAGCTGAAAAAATCATGGCTGATATGGACCAAGGCGAAGTGGTGGTTCGTCCTTCAAGCAAAGGAGCTGATCATTTAACGGTAACATGGAAAGTAACTGATGGTGTTTATCAACATATTGACGTACGAGAAGAAGGCAAAGAGAATGCTTTTAGTTTGGGTCAATCTCTTTGGATTGGAAGCGAAGAATTTGAAGATCTGGATGAAATTATTGCCCGATATGTGAGCCCGATGGCGGCACATGCTCGTGATATACTTACATTTAAATATTATAGAGATACAGATGGCCTTAAAGATAAAGCTGAAGAGTTACTTAAAGAGGAGAAGAAAAAAAATGCTTCCAAAATTCATTATTTTCTTTGCGCATCCAAGGTAATTAATTATAAAAAATACCTTTTTTGAAAATAAATAATGAAAATACAAAGAGCGTTTGATAAGTCAGAGACTTTGAAATAAAATGATTTACAAGAATAGGATTTATTGTATTTTCCAACAGTCTTCTTTTTAAGTAGGTAGAATGAATTTTTAAAAGCCACACCCAAGCGTTTTATTTTATTGTTTAAAAAAATTAAAAAAATAATTACACATAGAAAAAGCATGGGTGGTATTTTCTTTTGAAAGTCAGTGTACATTTTTATTAATATTTTTTAAACCTTGCAAAAATTCCATTTTTCGATTCAAGTTCGTCCTTGGAACAAAACAGACCTTTATTTCAGCATCAATCTCTTCAGCCACTGGTCAACTATTTTTTTCTTTGAAAATAAAAATAAAATTGTATGGGAATAAATGTGGAAATTATTGTTGAATAGGGTCAAACCAATTCAACCAATTTGGCCAAACAACACAGAATTCACAAACTCCTTAAAATATTGTTTGTATTTTTTATATATATATATTTTTTTTGACAGATACGTGGCATAGTTTTAGTGTAAAAGTAAACATTTAAAGAAAGTCGATATATGAATGATGCCGATAATAAATTAAATTATACTGGATGATAGTCGGTATATTTTCGGTAGGAAAACAGGAAAAAATCAAGAGAATTTTTTTGCAAATGAGTTTATTTAAAAATTATTTGAAATAATTATTGCGTCTTAAATAAATTCATTTGGAAAAAATTCTCTATTGATTTTTATAGCGATCATCATCCAGTATAATTTATCTTCTGGGCATCATTCATATATTGACTTCCATTAAATGTTTACTTTTACTCTAAAATTTTGCCATTTATGCGTCTAAAA
>JAAAKE020163724.1:0-11860 GCA_010014785.2 Anisolabis maritima
TAATTGTAATAATCGATTTAAAAAATTGTAATATTTTGTTTCTTTTAAGTGTTTGATTAGAAAAACAAATTGTAGAATGAGAACTCCGTCTAAAGAGAGAGTAAGATGAAAAAGTCTAAAAAATAATTTTTTTTTAAGTCTTTTTCGGCATCGGAGGCCATTTAGATTCCGTCCTTATTTATTTATATTAATTGACAGCCAATATAATATAAATAAAATTATAGGCTGCAATCATAGTCTGCGAAAAGAGTTTGACATTATTTCTAAAACTGAGATTATATAAAAATATATAATGGTATATAAATTTTTTGTACATAATAGCTATCATATCTATTTTTGACAATTAATTAATTGATCTAAGGAAGGGCACGATTGATGGCGAAACGTAGGCAATTAAAAAAAATAATTTTTTTTTTTAAATTTCTCCTGGCTGCATTTATGTTTCCTTCTAGAAATGAATTATTATTTAGAATTCGCCAGCATTTTTCAAAGGAATATATTTATATAGATAAATTTACTTCATTTATTTACCTTCTATTGCTATTTACAGATTTTATATTATTTAAATCGTGCTTAAGATAAGACCGATATTTCTAATATCTGAGAAAGCCAAAGATCCTCGACATCAATCCGTTTCAAATTGTCAGTATCATATAGTAAAAAAAATTTTACTTAGTTCCTTAAAATAATAAATAACTGATGTAACACAATGATCATATAATTGGAAAGGGGAGAAGTTTTCCACCTCTTCCCCCAGCATCTGCTATCTGATAACTACAACAGAAAGAATAATTGTTCAATACTAATGATGCCATCCTTCCCCATATATCCTATTATCCTTAGACCGAAGATTCCTGTTTTTCGTTTTACACTATATATCTTCTCTATAATAAAAATCATCTTGAGAAAGAGGCACTAAATGGGATTTAAATTTATATATTTTCATTAAAAAAATGTTAATAAATTCTTTACATATGTCATCGTAATTTCTATTAAAACGTTCTTCTATTCCATTAAAATATTTTACACCCTCTCATTCATTAATGGCATTTTTAAACAACATCAAAACTCGTAATTCAACATTTCATCCGCTCCTAATACAGGGATAAAATATAAAGTTCTAATCCCATTTATTTGTAAGAATTATTATAATAATTTTTTTTTTTTTCATTACACACATATTAGACCATTAAAGAAGTTCTAATCAAATTAGTTTTAAACTCCTCCTCTTGCTCAAGTGAAAGATGGTCTTCTTTTTTATTTGACTATAAAGGAGAAAAGACATAAATTAAGATGAAATTTCTAATAGAGTTAGTTCTAGATGTGGATGAGACAACCTAAATGAATACTTAATTTTTGTCTTTAAATAAATTAATGAGGAAAACTTTAAAAATATATTTAAAGGGAAAAAAATTAATGGACAACAATTAATTATCAAAAAGAAAATAAAAATATGATGATGAAGATATATTTAGTAAGTGAAATTCATAAATTTGCTTTTATATTTGATTTATAATATGTTAATAGCCACGAAAATAATTTTCGGCGAGTCATCCACCTATAACCAGCTCTCTTGTATTTTTTTTTAAAGTCTTTCGGCATCTGAGGCCATTTAGACTCCTCCCATTTTTAATTAAATTAATTGGTAACCAATTAAATGAATTCTTCTCCCTAAGAATGGGAAGTGAAGCGAGACCTCTTCCTTTCTTCTAAGGAGCTGTATCGCTATATGATTTAATATACAATATACAGGGGTATACACACTTTAAAATAGAATAGCTGTTATATTATTGTGAGTATAAATATAAAGGGAATAGTTACAGGATAGATACAGTTTCTTCATGCTATAAGTGCTCAAACTGATGTGCATGCCTACCTGGATAACACTTTACCGGGACGTTTGATAGGACGAAGGGGTCCGGTTGAGTACCCTCCCCGTTCACCTGATTTTACCCCCTTAGATTTTTACTTGTGGGGGACCGTCAAGGACGTAGTGTACAGTAAGAAGCCACGGTCACCACGGCCATGAAATTGAGATGGCATGTGAAGCATTGCCTGAGGCTACTTTGGAAGATGTATCCAGTAATGTATTTTATATCGAGCTCAAAAATGTTTGGAGGCCGGTGGTTTGCAGTTTGAGCACTTCTGGATATAACAGGAAGAAACTGTGTCTGTGCTGTAACTATTCCCTTTATATTGCTGTAATACTCACAATAATATAGCAGCTATTCTATTTTAAAGTGTGTATACATTTCTTTGAAAACCCCTATATTTTAGTTTAGATTTACTTTACTCGCTGTAACATTTCTCCATTATCCCACAAATAAATATTAATTTTGCGTTCGGAGAAAAAAATAAAAATTTTGGAATTGGCCTCGAAACTCTTGAATATAATGAGTTCTAGTACTTTACTGAGGTATATTTTTAATTTTTTTTTGCCAAAGAAAGTTGTGCGTTTATCACACCAGATTTAATGCCCTGGGATATATTAATTTTTAATAATTTTATTTTTTTTTATTTGATAATTCTATTATAATAGGCTTTTTTTTAATCTTCCAGTTTTTAAAAAACCAAAACTTACAAAGCGAAGTTTTGCTTTGACTGAATTTGCCCAAAAATCTCTCTTGAGAATTCCTAGGGATGCTTAAGTTTCAAATTATCTATCGATTCGATAAGCCGATTTGAGAATAGAGGCTTGCTCTTTAGAGGAACCCTTCAGTAGAATTTTTTCTGCGGGACCCTTTACTCCTGAACAAACAAAAAGTCAATTATAAAATATAAAACCCAGGTCACATTTTTGGGATATTTACCTAAACCTATACCCCATCTACTTTGCTCAAGCATATACACAGAAAATTTCTTTTTTTTTGGAGTTAGGGAGGCAGATGAGATAGATAAAAAATATTTTTTATTACTATTTTTTTTTCTTTTTATGCTCATAAAAATAAAATTTATAGTTATAATAATTCATTCGCATTTATTTTAATATATTATTATATGTACTATATGTGCAACATAATATATTTAGATCACACGCGATTATTTTTATTATTTTATCGTACAGTGTACTTATTTTATTGCCTTACGGTTAAATTAACTTTGCAGTTTTTTAAGATTTTGAAGTGTTACTATATGATCAAGTTAGAAACCAAAATGATTAAGTCAACTATAAATTTTAGTATACAAATATTTATTTTTAGTATTCAAAATATATTTATATCTAAAAGTAACTCAAGACTTTTTATATCAATAAGATCACTATGTTGAATTAATTGACTTCTTGTTGTGCTTATATCTATGATCTTATCACCATTCTCTTAGAATATATTAGAAACCTCACGATAGGGCATTATTTCCCCTTTTTTTTATTTATTTTTCCGCACCGAAAACAATAAATACACATATGTTTTTAATTTTGAACATATCAATCGTCTATATTTATTTAAATGGTAGTCAATATAATTTAATATAATTTTCTTGTCTGTGCTCCAGGAAACATGAACATATTTTTATTCATTGAATAAAATTTCAACGAACTTTCTGAATTTAACCATTTAGGGCTCAAATGAACTTCCATTTACAAATGGCATCTCCCCTATTCCTTTATCATTTCTAAAAAGATAAATTTCTATATTATTTTTAATGAACATTCAAATCCGAAATCGATCGTTAGACATACTCTATATGTATGATAAAAGTTTTTGTTTCCTCCCCCCAGGTTCTCTTCCGCTTCTGTCGCATGTTTAATTAAACTCGTAATGGTGAGGGACGTTTGTTTGTTTCTGTTTGCGAGTGAGTTTCTTACCTAAGGGTCTTTGGGGCCCTATCGCCTGCAAGATAACGACCAAGATATTACGACTCGTGCCATTATTCTAATATTCCTGGACGATTCTTAATGTTTAATCACAGGGCTATCTTGGCATTAATATTCGAGCAATAACCGTAACGAGGGAGAGGAGAGTTTGTCTTAAGGGTCAGCGACAGCCAGCCATTAGCTGTTAATGTTTTTGTCTAACATTTAGCGGAATGTCTTCCATCTCGCTATTATCAGCCATCCGCATTATTTCATAATTGCTTATAATTTTACGGCCAATATTAGGAATTGACGTACCCTCTAAAATGATTATATTTCTTTAATCTTTTCACTTATATCAAAATATTGTTGTTACTTTGATTTTAGAGTGAAATAAGAGAAAGTAAAAATTCTAATAATAAAGAAAGGAATAATTATTAAGATTCAAAAATTTTACTTTCATTTACTAATATTATATAAAATAAATAAATTAAATTATAGAGCGGCCGTATTTGGAATATCAGCGGCTTTTCTCTCTCCTACATACAAAAATATAGGATAATATAAAGGAGGTTTATGATTAGTGAGAAGTGGGAGGACTACCCTTTGTCTTTCACAGCTTTAGAGTTTTAGGTTGAATTTCTATAATAATGAAAACGGCCCAGCCAGGGCAGGGGGGTTCAAACCCGAAGTTAAAAAAAATATAGAAAATATATATTGAATACAATATAAATATACAATAATAGAGAGAATAGTGTGGAATAAAAATAGGCAACGAAGTTGTAACACTTTCCTACTCTTTAAGAATATAAAATCGCCCTCATATCACAACCCTAATGAGCTTGCAAGTCATTTTGATTTTTATTGTTATTTTTTAGGTCATATTATTTGAATAAATAAATATATTTTCATTAATTTAATATAAAATATCAGATTGGCTACCAATTAATATATATAAATAAATAAGGACGGAGTCTAAATAGCCGGAAAGACTTTAAAAAAAGTAAAAGAGAATAAATAAAATCCAAAGATTTCTCTCTTCTATGATGAAGTATGTTTATTATCTTATTCCCAATTTTTTTCAATTTGACAACTCTCCATTTGGAAAGTTTTGCAATTTAATAGCTTTTTTTTGCATTATAAAATGTTTTTACAATGTATGGGATTAATACTTTATTCATTCGTTCATAATTGTTTGCCAAATTTCTTCCCATTATTTATGGTTAAATTGATTTTTTCTTTAAATAAAATAAATTAAATGAAAATTTCTTTCGCTCTATTGGAAATTCTTTTCTCTTTGAAATTGTATTCAAATTGCTAATCATCATTTGCTCTGTCCTCTCTTTCGCTCTACGAATAATGGCAATTTGAATTCGCAATCGACCGATAATTGCAACATCAAATGATACCGGGACAAGGGGAAGGAGGAGGTTGAAGGTTTTTCAGAATCGATGTTGAACATCCTCTTGATTTACTCATTGAAAAGTAAATAGTTAATATTTCCTTTTTGGAAAATTTATGATTGCCCTGAGGTGCCCTTTTCAACATTAGAAGATTTAATACAATTCTTTTTCTCTCTTTATCTCTTTTACTTCTATTAAATTTAAAAAATAAAAAAAAAAAAACTTGAAAATATGAATAGAAAAATGAAAGACCAATGAGAAATTTTCGGGCTTTTGACAAGACGGGTGTTGTCTCTTAAAAACCATCTACCAGCATTGTTAGTACATTTTTATTTATTTTCAACGACCTTTAGAAAAATTTTGTATCTTTCGGGGCTGGCCGGAGAGAAGAGGAATAACCACCTAAATCATTCTTGTTAGGCAACGCCAAGCCATACTGAACCACGGGATGGGTCTCCCGAGGGACAAAACGTGGAACGTCCGCCGGAAGTCAACGTTATTTTAATATTTACAAGCATTCATATCTAAAATTCGTAAACTCGAAATGCAGCCGGAAAGGGTAAAAAAGAAAAGAAAATAAAATTGTGGAGGCATCATTGGCCATAAAGACAATTCCGATAACCTCAAGCGACTATACTGAGAAGGAATTGCTTTAGTGGTAGCCTTTCGCAGAAACATCAAGAACATATTCCCTTTAAATCATATATATTTGTGAGTGATGCAGAAATGATAATTTAAATGACACCTCTATATTTTTGGCAGAGGGAAGAAAAAAAAAACAATGCTCTAATTAAATGTAGTGATGCAGGAAAATGTCTTTCATCTATTAAATAATTGAAATGAAGTTTAATCAAAATTGTTGGAGCCAATTTTGAAAAATCGAAAAAAAAAACAAAAAAGTATTCTTTGGCCGATTTTATTGAAAACCTGCGTGTCACGTGCCTAATGGCTATGTAGCTTAGATATAAAATATAAAAAATTTAAGCCTTGACAGTTTTTTGTTTTTGAATTATTATTAGATAGAAAAAAATACGCAGACAGAAAAACCATCCACTATCAAGCAACCTCAAAATGTGTAATTTTGATTTTTTTTTTAGATCGCAATAATTTCCCTTTTCTTATATATATATATAATGTTATATTTATAGGTAAGAGAAAGTAAAAATGATTTTGCCATAAAAAATTCCAACTAACTAATCCATGTCCTTTTATCATAAATCTCAGGAATTCAGATTAATCTGCCAGCACGGAATGAAATATAAGATCCCGGAGAAAAAAGAGATATCAAAGATCAAGTTTTTAAGTGTAAACTTTGGTTCGGACATCGGTCACAAGAGAGTGCGCCAATCGGTCAAGCTTACAGTTAGTATAAAGTTTTGGAATTTGTCAAAGTTGTTTTTTTTTTTTTTGTTTTAGTTTTTGTTTCACAGCTTTTTGTTATTGTTGTTGTTGATGAAGAAGAAGAAGAATAAGAAACAACAACGTTATTTTATTATTTTGCTTAATTAAAATTATTATCTCTCTTCCTTATTAAACAAGTTTTGAGAACATATAAAGACTTAAACAGTGGACAAAAGAAAATTAGGAAAATGTTAATTAATTTAATCCTAAATATTAAAAAAAAAAAAAAAATAGACAAGATGACTTTCCTAATAAAATTCAAAAACAGAATATTTGTCATTATCACATATTTAATAATAATTATTAGTATTTTTACCTAAGGCCCTTGGCTTATGAATTATGGGATGAATTTTCGATAATCAAATGATTTTCATCTTTCATATTCTCTTAACTCCGAAAAACATAGTGAACGTGTTTGACTAATTTAATTCTTTTTTCACCTTTTTTTTTTTTTTTTTCGAGAAAATCACCTTCCCCAAATAGGACTTGTCTATAAAAATATTTTTGGGATGATAGGACGAAAAATCCTCCGCTCAAATGATGTCAGTGATTTCACATTAAAATAATGACTCCAAAACTCCATTATGTAGAAAATATATCTTTGTTTAGTACAATACATACAATGTATAGAAAAGTTTTAAAATGTCACTTTGTAATTCTTTATATAACTTTTATTCAGAGTATGTGTATCTGTGTTGTATGTATGTGTATAATTGAATGTGTGTGTGTGTGTGTGGGTTTAATTAAAAGCAAAAGTGGAATGTTGACTGAGGGAATCACAAAAAAGAAGTCCGTTCGTTAGTGGCGCAATATTTGTCGTCGTTCTCCCCTTCTCACCCCTTCTTAGCCGCAACAACCGAGATTTCAGTCCAAGATGACCAACAAACATAATTTATTACTCTTTTTTTTTTTTAATTATTTTATTAAACTAATTTTCTTTGATGAAATTTTTTTATTATATTAATCTAAAAAAATAGGTCTTATATTTATATTGTAAATTATTGCGTTAATAGAGGGGTGGAGGATTTAACATTAAAAATTTAAAATTTAAAAATTCCATTCATCTTTATCTATATTTAAAATCTTGACGTCACTCGAAATAATTTCTGGTTTTTTTTGTTAGCTCTTTAGAAGTGGTGAGGCCTGTATTTTTCTTATTCATTCAAAATTTAAAAATTCATTTCTTTTAAATTAATATCTTAAGGTCGGGAATAGAAAGGTCTAAATTAAAATTTTCACCTATTATCATAGTCATAACGAGAATATTATTCATTAATTAAGGCTCTGTGCGATCCTTTGATACCGATCTTCATTTGTGTTCTTCTCGAGCATCTTCGCCTAACCTTGTTCCTCTTCGGGCACATTTGGTATCTCTTTATACACAGTTATCTAACAATGGATTTTCCCTCTCGTTCTCTAACTTTTATAAGTATATCTCTAGAAATATTCATTTATTTAAGAGAAATGTATTGACATTTTAAAATTATTTTATAACTTGGAAATATAGATATCAATTCCCAACTTCTAATCTTATTTAGATTTTATTTTAAAGAACCTGGAAAGTCTTCTTTTTTCTTTTAGATAGACAACTCACTCATAGTGTAGACAGAAGTTGTGTTTTTTTTGTTCATAAATGCATTTTAACTTTTTTCTTCTAAGATATAAAATTATTTAAATTGCCAATTAATTTAAATAACGATAATAACGGGTATCGTAATTATAAAAAATTTTTATTATATATGTCTGCCTAACTTTAAAAATTCACAAAATATTATGATATCTTAAAAAAAAGATCATTCTTTGGGGCGATGATCGACCAAAATTCTTTCCTTTTTTTCTTCAACCCTTCATAAAAGGGTTGATTATTAGTCGTATTTTTGTCCTAAATTCGATTGCCAAAGGCAAGAAAGAGGGAGAATTCGTGCCCGATCAGCGTTTTCTTCTTCGTTTCGTCCTTAAATTAAAAGAAAGTTTTCTCTCCCCCCTCTGGAGGAATTCCTTTGGGGGTCCCGCCCTTTCCTGTCCCTATTTCTCTACTCCTCTCCCTCCTATTGGTTCGATTGTAAAAGTGCAACTCACTCTCATGCCCACCCCCCTACAATCAAAACAAAGTCAGTCAATTTTGTGACTTTGATTGCGGCATATAAATAAACTAACTTTTCCTTTAAACTTTGTTTTCTTTCATCCTTTTTTCTCTCGCTCTCTCATTCTCTTTGGAACTATAATAAATTCAAAATACAAATAAATAATTCTGTTAAAATATTTGCTTTACATATGTTCAAATTTTTTTCTAAAAGAGTTTTACAAAATTGATAAGGTTTTTTGTAGCCGGGTAGTGGATTTTGCAAAAAAGTCATAGACGAGAGTTGGACTCAATTTATTGAAATATTATCTGATCTATTTTCCGAGAGTTGCCTTAGACACGCGGACCCTAGTGATACTCCTCAAAAATTATACAAATTTTTGAGATTATTCAATTCCTCGTTTTACCGTTTTTACCCAGCCGACCTCTGGTTAACCTGCTGTGCGTTTAATTTATTTCTTATCTTCTCGCATATATTTATTTCTATCTATATTTCAATCTCTTTCACTAAAAAAAATCTACTCTATGGAGATTGTTGAGGAGAATATCTTGTAGCTTTCTTACTACGGGATTATTATATAATTGAAAAGGAAAATAACTCCTTCCAATGGTCGGCATGTTTCACAAACTCTCTCACTTGAGGGCTTATTGTGGTCAGATTCATATACCAATATTATTTATTGAAAAGTTCTGATTATGGAAGAGTAAAATAGTAACGTGACCAACTATTTTTTTGTAGGAAGGGAGTACCGATTGAATTTCATTGGATATGGTTGCGAAGTTGCCTTCATTCGACTATATATTTTTAAAATAATAAATTAATAGCAATTTTAATACTCGAAATATCTAATTTTTAATATTTGAATCATATTTTTTGATTATGAAATTGTTTCAAACATGTCTTAGTACCACTATAACTTTACTTAATTTAGAGTTTTATTTAATAAATAAATAATGTTCTCATTCAAAGAAACTCATCAAAACTATGCCGGAACACTTTTCCCCTCTAGACTAAGTGGAACACTCGCATCCCTACTTATTTTTTTTTTTTTTGTTTTAATCACAAAAACGTTTAAGTTTTCATACAATAATTATTTTTTACAATATATTTTAAGGGAGTACAAAAGAATGCAAAGGAGTAATTTTGGAGTACGGTTCTGGAAAAAAGAGTACAAAATTCCCTAAAGGGGTAGGGTTGGTTACATTAAGTTAAAGAAAAAATCATTTCAAAACGTTTTAAACTAGCAGACACGCTACATTTTTGAGCATCATTAATTCTACATATCTTTGATAGTTTCAAACTGTTCTCAGAACAAATTCATGATATTACAAAATAATTAGATTTTGTTTACAAACAGATTTTAAAATTCTACTTATTATTATCTTTTTATCCCCAAATTTATAATACTTTTAAGCTTGAAATATACGCCTACTTTATATATAATACATAAATGAATTTTTTGAAAGATTTCATGGCGAATAATGAAATTATGACCAACAGCAACCAGCCTTAATGCAAATCCATAAATTCATTGTGTTGTCTGAAAATAAATGACTTGAAAATAAATTTACGTAGTTTTTTTTACTTGACGAACGAACAACATATTTGCAAAATTATGATACACCAATACTAACGTATACACATACACAACTTGAATATGTATGATATTTTATTAAACAGATTCCATTTTTTATAGTTATAAAAAGCATTTTTTTTTTTAAATATTTAATCTCTGTTGATTTTTAATTGGCAAGAAAAAGTTTTTTTTTTGTCAGAGTATAAAAATTTTTATATGAACCAACAGAGATGATTAAAAATGTAAATCAATTGAGGTTTAAAATAAAAGTTATCGCCTTGATTAAATCTTCCTATATAGAGATCTAAATTAATAATGAAAAATTTCTTTTAATTTAAGCCAATCCGATATTGAGAAAAATCTCTTACTATTTTAGCAAAGACACATATAGATTTCGAACATAAAAGTTCCGGTGGTATTTATAAAGAACGAATTACAAAACTCGCTGGCTAGTGATAGCCTCTCTTTTTGAGGCCCTAACTTTTATAAATTATTTATTATATTTGATGGCTTCTAACTTCGTACAGTCTTATAATTTATTTATTTATATCTTACACCAAGGTCGATAAAAATTTTCTTAGAAATACGGGCAAAATAAAATCTTAAAATTGCAAATTTGTTTCGTACTCTATTATTAATTTGAAAAAAGAAAAAAAAAAAAACAAATAAATAAATAAAGTTTCTTTTTTACTAGAAAGAAGGGACAAAATTCTTTCTGAATTTGTTCAACCAAATTCATCAACAATACAAAGAATAAAAATTGGCAATCATTCAGTTAATACATTCAAAATTTAAATATTCTTTTTGGACCACCTATTTGAGTTTATGTTTATTTATCGGACTTGCTTTTGTACACTGAGACACACACCTCAAACCAAGCTGACCGCTGGTAATAATCACCTATTGGCACGCTGTAAAGTTATCTGATTTCCTATCTCTAAATCCTTCTTCTGTGTTCATTTCTAGTTCCGAAACTATCCTAACTATTTAATTCCATCTATCTCGGCTAGGGAAGATATCCTAGTTTGAGGAGGAACTCTCTCAGCACGACGTATAGCCTACACCTTGCGAGAGTGCATCATTGAGAGGGAATCCTCTTTTACGTCCCTTCCAAAGGACGGGGTGTCACAGCAACTTCCTACCTACTTAGAAGTGCCTAAAGGGTCTAATCTGGTGGGATACAAAGTTGAAGTTTTGTTTTCATTAAACATTTTAATGAAAAAATCTCTCCTGCCCGGGATGCGAACTCTGATTTCCTGTATAGAACAGAACGGCAACACCTCGACGGAGCCATCATTAAAAAACAATTTTACTTTGAATGTACATGAATTATAAAAAGCAATTTTTTATCATTTTTTGAGTCCTATTAGCATCTGGATAAATCCATGTCTGGAACATCTTTATAACATAAATTTTCACTTGATAAAAAATAATTTTTGTCATTTCTTCTTTCTTTATCCCAGATTTTTTCTTAATTGCCAGGAATGGGCCTGCTAGTTTCATTAGAAAATGTTTAGTCTTTTTTTATTTTAATCAAAATTTTTTAATTAAAAACATTTGGTTTCTAGAAGACGAGACTTGTATATTACCAGTTTATTGAAGT
>JAAAKE020163735.1:0-11859 GCA_010014785.2 Anisolabis maritima
TTAAACTTGTGACTTTTTAATTCCAGTCTTCTCATCTTATAAAATTTTCTTTTTGATCTCCCAAAAATTTTAGAATCCATATAATTGAGATATTTAAATTTCAAAAAATCAAGATTTCCAAAGTGAATAGAGGCGAGGAAAAAATCGCAGTGGACTAATATTCAAGATTTTTAATAGGATCACTAAAATCTCAATATTTGTAAAAATTTTATCGAAATCAAAAAAATATAATTAATTTTTCCGTGGAATGACCTATAAAATATATATATATATATATATTTTAAATAATAAAAGGGGATTTTTTTTTAAATACGTATAAATATCAAAAAATCCATAAAAATAAAAAATAATAATACTAATACAATCGAACTTGGATAAGTGAAAAATATCTATAACTGGGAGGCAGTGCTTAGCCTGATCATTTTTCACAAAAATTAAGTTTATCTTGTAAAAATTGAACTTAAGAGATTGCTCCCAACCTAGAACCGAAACGCCACTCTTATTCTATTAAAGAATATTGACACGATTTCTTCGTCTTTTCTTTCTCTTTTCCTACAACTTCCAGGCTGAGTCTGCTTATCAATTTAAATTTATTTTAGTTAATTGGCTCTCTAAGATTATGTTTTTATCTTCTTGAAAGCAAATAAAATCCGAAAATATATATACTCTTTGTTTTCTAGAATAATTTTTGCTTAATTTTTATATTTTCAGGTTCACGTAATGGTAACCATGCTATAGATCATTCGATGAACCTTTTGAGAGGCATCAACTTGAGCTTCAGGTTCAATAATGTGGTTTTCTCTATAGCTTTTGATGTCCGATGATAAAACCCCATAAAGAGGAATTTATTGTCTTGGGAGTTTAAATTAGTTATTGGATCGAGGCATTTTCAGAATTTTAGAAATTTTTACCCTACTCTAAAACACTGTCAGCAAAAAGTTCTCCCCTCTCTTTCTTACCCAATCACAAGGAGATTTTACCAAGCCAGCTAATGCCATTTCCTTATCGTGCCTCCTCTCTCTGCCGTTCCGAGAAAAACTTGCTGTAAGTTGGAATTTTAAAAGCGTATCATTAGATTCTAGTGATCCAGGTTTGACTGTATAAATATTATTCTAATATATCTTGAAATATATTTTTTTTTATTCTCCAACTTAATTTTTTTATTAATTAAAAAATTTTTTATGAAGAATTCCAAAAATATATACATTTTTATTAAAATATGAATTTATTTTATAATGTGAATAGTAATAAAATCACAATTGTCTTTAAAACGTTTTTTAAGTTTGGATAAATTTTAGTCTTTCATTCACAAATGAAATGATTTATAAATATTATTTTATATTCATTTAAATTACAAGTTAATGAAAAATTTTGAAAAAAAAAATATGAGAATGTTAGTTTTTACAAATTATATTTAAAATTATAAAAAAAAGTATTTGTTCGTCTTCTTGTCTTGACTCACTTCAATTGGATTGCACTACCATTCACAAAATTGAATTAAAAAAATCCACCAGATCTAAAAAAAAAAAACACTTCACGAAGAATTTCACAAAATTCTCAAGACAGTCAAATCACGATTATCCGCGCGTGATTGACACGGATAATAATATTCACACATAAACATTTCAAATATGTCATAAGTTGTGAGCTTTCATATTTCAAGCGCAGAAAGGGAGAGAAAATAGAAAAAGTACTTTTTGAAGATAAAAATTACAATAGATAAAAACCCATAAAAATAATAATATGAGACTTATGACAAACGGTATAATACAGTACGAGTTATACACTGCACAAATTTTTTTATAATTATGATATAATGCAAGAAAAACAATTTATTAATAGTTTTCCGCTATGCGCGCGGTTAATCGAGAGTTGACTGAATATCATAAGGTGAAATGAGGCAAGTGAATAATCAAACATTTAAGAAGCTCTTAGTCTATCCCAATTATTTGTAAAATTCATCATATTTTATCAAGAACATTTTATTATTATATTAGTTTTCTTGATTAAATCAAAGAAAAATATAGATTTTACTAACATTTTTCAACTAGCGCAAAAATCCATCCGTTTACTTTATAAATGTTTCGCAGCATCTTAAAATGTATTTTCATCATTTTAATGTTTCAATGAAATTTGTTGAGTAATAATAACGATTTTTTAGAAATCGTCATTATTGGAATACAAAAATATTTAGGGGTTCAGTTGCAGCACCTCACCTTACATTCATCGAATTTATGTATATATTTTATAAAGTCATTGAGTTTTTATTTTCACTATTTTAAAAGTTTTTCACCACTTAGTATATTAATTCTAGACTAGATTAATAATTTAATCACTATCCGTAAAAAGAGACCTACCCTTTTACACAATTTGATTTGGAGATTCTCGGGTATTAATTAGTGTTAGGAGAATATTCTCTATTTGCAAAGAAATAATATATATATTTCTGTTAGCAGATAAGACACTTATTCTTTTGTTTACATGGAAAAAATTTTGTTTTTTCAAATTAGTGATATTAGTAAAAATTATAAGAATAATTAATAATAATAATAATAATAATAATAATAATAATAATAATGGATTTTTAGTTAAAAAAAATGAAAAAAAATTTTTATCTGGATACGATGTATTTTGAATGCTTTTTTTTTTCAAGGAGAAAAGTGGAGATCAGGCCCGGGGTCGAACCCTACATCAAAGCCTGATACCAGATCAACACCACTCAAAATCACAATAACACAAAATAATCTGTTCTTCAATACAGATCGAACAATTTATAATAAGTAAATAATATAATAAATTATAATTTCAGTTTAACTTTGGTTAATTTGTATTTAATACAACGTTTCGGCCAATCATTCTGTGACCTTCTTCAGGTACAATTGAGATATAAATAACTAAGAGTTTTACATGTAGATATATAATCTGAAATGCAGTCAAAATTTCGTTTAAGATTCTTTGTGATTTGTATCTAAATTGTCCTGAAGTAGGCCACAAAATGAGTGGCCGAAACGTTGTATTTAATAAATTGTAATTTATTTCTTAATAATAAGAACTGTGAAAGCTTCAATACCAAAATTATATTCGCACTGCCATCTCAGAGGATCAGTATCTATACTGCATTTAGCCCTCTCGGCAGTACTAATATTATTATAAAGGACATCGGAACGCATTATTAATTTAAATCTGAACTTTTTAAATTTTTTAAAAGATGTTTGATTTTTTGATAATTAAATATATCAAATATAAACTTTTCAATGAATTTCTTCAAAAGATTTTAGTTGATTATTCTTTAAAGAGAAAAATTATTTCATTAATATAAAAATATTTGAGACGTTTCTAATAATTAAATACTAATTTTACAAAAATTAATGCCAAGTTAAAAGAAAAAGTGATCTATTATTTTAGAGAATATTCCTTATATCCTTCCGAGTTTTGAATATTAATGGTGACTAGAATTTCATTTTAATACGGATAGTATATATATGAATATAAATAAGAAACATATATTTATTTAGATGTAAGAAGTTTATATCACAATTAATTCATCACATTTCAGTGATTATTGTTTTTGTTCTTATAGAGTATTTGATTTTTATTGATAAATGAGAATTGTTCGAACCTCTGCTAAAGCTTGAGTCCAGAGACTATTAGAAGGAGCTTCTGCTTGAAGAGTTGGTTGAGTGAAGGCTAAGAGAGCACCAATTGCTTCTCGACAAGCAGATGCTGCTTTCGGTTGATGGGTAGCCGTCAGTGGAACGGCTTGAGCCAAGGCAAACACGTCCAAGAGAATTGGAACGGCGGTCAAGTCGCGGAACTCGGAGCCTCGGCAACGGATTACCTAAACACATTCAAATTAAGTATAAACTCAAAATATTAAGAATATATTTCTGAATAATTTACATGGTTTTGTTTATTATTTTATCAAAAATGTTTTAATAAGACCTTTTTTTTAATGTTAAAAAAATAATTTAAGTTTTAAAGACAAAAATCATAGAAAACATAGAAAAAAACAAAATCTTATAACTTCATTACATTTTTCTCTATTTAATTTTAAATCGTTGATTTTAAATAAAAGGTTTTATACAATATAATTAAATATTGTTTGAAGATAGCCGTTGAGATTAATAGAACTCAATAAAAATCTTTTAATCCCCCCACCTTCCCCCTAAACCACTTTTATTGGGTTTGATATAGATGAAACCAAGCCCCCCAGACTATTAAACATTTAAATATTTTTTTATTTCAAGTGTTTCGTTTGGATCGTTTGGATTTCTTCCTTACATTTCGAGACAAATCTTGTCCTCTCGGAAATAAATTCAAAATTTATATTTGTAATTGGTGGGGTATCATTGATGTTAGAAGAGAGTACTTTTCTAAAACTACATGATATTGATAAATTTTCATCTTTTTCTCCTGGGTCTTGTTGTGTAATTTCTTCATTGTTTTAATGTTTCATAAGTCGAAATGTAAGTAAATTTTATTTCCCTTTACTAAGTCAAATTTATTTTAAGACTAAAAATAATAAATTTTATATTTGGGATGGATAAGAGCAAATAACTTTTTATTATTGTTGTTATTTGGTCATATGAAATTTTATGTTATTTAGGTCGAAACATTTTTGAACTTAGAAATTTCATTAAAACCGTTGTTAGGTGATATTTTCTTCTTCTATAATTTATATTATTCTTCAAGCTGCAAAGAAATGAATATTTAAATTATAGAGCATAAATGAATTAGGTATATGGTCCCAAAAAGTACTATGTGAAAGAAAGCGATAATCAATTTATATTTTGTCTAAATTGGTTGCGGTATAGAAAAGATATAAAAAAATTCAAATTAATATTAGATTCCATGAACTTTTGACAAGATTACCTGAGTGAGCATTCGCCTGAGTAATTGCAAACAAGGTAGAGCAATGCTTAACAAAGAACGGCCTTGTCGCCCCGCAAGAAGTACAGAATGCATTTGAGGTTGGGGATGAGCTTCACATAAACGCTTCAATATGTTAGCCATCAATGTCATTCCGTCGAGTGAAAATAATTGTAATAATGCATATTTATATTTTAATTCATATGATTCTCCTCCCTGAAATAATTCAAAATATTATTTATAGGTGGAGTACTTATCATATTAAAAGTACTTATTTTCTACTACATGATAATCATCTTCCTAATGCATAATTAAAATAACTTAAAATACTTGAATGTTGATTAATAAAATTAAAATGCCTTGTAGTAATTTTTGAAAATATAATGATTTTAAAGTTCTATTTTAACACACGACCAATTCAGTTAATTTTGTACGTAATATTAGGCTTCAAGATTCAAATTCAAAAAAAATGAAAATCTCACTTATACAATATAATCTAAAAATTTTAATATATAAAGAAAGAAGAGAAAAGAATTTTTAAAGTGAAATATAAAAATAAATAAAAAGAAATGATGAGTTAAAAAGAGGTCGTTTGACAAAATAAACCACTATTTTAATTTATCATTAATCAATGTTTTACTGAAAAAAGAAGTGTTTTTTTACCGATAAAATTGGTTCATCAATAAGTTCCAAATCAGGATATTCTGAGAAAGAACAATTATTTGAAGCTATACATAAATGATTTAAAACTCTTAACACAGTACAAAGTTCTCCAGGTAATTGAGCACTTGTATCTACATGACGTTTAACAATCTCACACAGAGGCGTTAAATCATCATATCGAAAAATTGAAGTTGGATTATCTAAAGGACGTAAATATGGGAGAGCATCTAAAAGTCGATCATTTGCCTCCGAAGCAAATTGATATAATTCCTGAAAAATCAATCAGCATTAAATCATAATTTCATCATAATAAAAAGAAAATGTCTTTTACCTTGCCATAGCGTTTAAGAAATGGAACATGATCGGAATGCCGTAAAGTCCAAACAATTAAATCCGCTGCATAAAGGTGTGCAGGAGTTTCACGTTCGGTATTTGGACTATCTGAATTTGGGGTGAGGAGAGGTGTAGGTGGAATATGTCTAAGTACGGACAGAATAGGTTCAAGAGTGTCTTCAAGGGCAAGAATATAAACCAGATGTGTTCTTCCAGTAGCTGAGCCAATTCCAAGATGACAAAGCGCTTGAAGTTGTTCAAAAAACTCTCCTTCATTTGGATCAAGTTTTGATTCACGCGATAAAAGATCATTCATTTGATCTAAATGATATAACGCCTAAAATATAAAAAATTAATAATAGAGTTAAGAAGAACAAAATAAAAATGTTATTAGTTACTTGTAATCGATAAGCAATGGCTAGTCCCAGTTCTTCGGCAGTCGTTGTTCCAGATGCAAGTAAGAGCCTAACCAAAGCGGTTGCCACTTGAGGCTGCGAAGCTAAAAATTGCAATCCAATTCTTGATTGACTTTCCATTACAAGTAAATGTAAAAAATTGAAAACGTGAGTAAATCCACTATTCGCTGATGAGGCGGCTAATACCAGGCAACTTTCCAGAAGACATTCTGCTCGATAAAGAGCAAATAACGAGGGATAAGGATCAGCTAATCCTTCAGATTCCAATTCAAACTGAGAGGTGACGGGTAAAAATCTACGATGTTGAGCAATACTATATAAAGCTTCTTTATGTACTCGGATGATTTCTTCAAGACAAGAACATGCAGCTTCCAAATCGGATGATGACTAAAACAAACATTATTTAATTATATAGGTATACAATCTAAATTTTTATTCTCCTCTAGTCCACTCACTGATTCAAGTCAAATTTAGATAATAAAATCTTTCAGTTATATGCGAAAAGTTATAAACAAAATGGAAATACTCTAAAAGAAAAAAATAGCATAGAGAATTTTAAAAAAGTAAAGATCAAAATTTTATAGATGGTTTAATTTCATGAAAGACCAAAAATATTTTTTTTTCAACAAAAATTTCAACAAAAAAAGTTGAGGAAAATTTTATATCCTAAAAAGGTTGGTAATCACTAAATTTAGACATGATAAAAAATATTTTTCATTAAATATTTTGTTGAGAATTAGAAAAAAGAAATGTTAGAAATACCTGAAGAAATCCTTGACGATTTTGAACAAGTGCAGCAGCTGATTCTCTTAATCTTGATAATGCTTCACAAACATGAAGTTTTCTTAAAAGTGCCATCCAAGCGTATTTAGTTCTAGCAAGATTTGATTCCTCAAGAAGACTCACAAGCTGCGGATATTCACTGAGAAGTGTTCGAGCTGCAGCTGGTGTTCGAACACTCGCATCAAGAGCAGAAACTGCCATTAATTGAATGCTTAGAGCCATATGTTCACGACGATAGAGCATAAATAATTTATGCTGCAGTTTCTCTTTGTCGATTAACCGATGTACTAAGCGTTGACCTTCTTTGCCATGACATTGACAAAGTGCTTCTGATAATCGTATTCCCGCTTTTAGATGACGGACCATATAACCTGGTTGTGGTTGTCTTGCTGCTGCCTAAAATAACAACAATTTTATTAATAATATAATATTTTATACATTTATATTTAATTTTTTTTACCTCAACATCTAGTCCGATTTCGACCCAATTAATGAGGATTTCAATTACGTTAGGGTCAAAATGTAATTGAGATAATCCACAAACAACTAAAGGGTAAGCTTGTTCGGCAAGAGGCATCCAACTTTCAGTTGAATCTCTTCCAATTGTAAGCTCTTTTAGACGCATGCCTGCATCCTCTATTAAAGGGGTTGGTCCAAATTCTCCAAAAAACTATTAAAGGAAAATAAATAAAATTGTTTTAGAAAAAATTTTAAAAATATTTAATCTTTTTTTCCCTCTTAATTAATATCAACTAAATAAATAAATTACCTGTAGAGATTGAAATTCACAGGTGTATGGATTGAAATGCTTCCCAATTTCATCCATATATTCATGGTAATCAATTTCAGGAAACTGAAAAAATGTTAAATTAGGTTAAAAAATAAAGTAAAGGTATATATTAAAAAAAAAATAAAAAATAATGAATTACCTGCCCATCTGCTTCATCAAGAATTTCCTCGTCACTTAAAATTGGTTCGAATTGTTCAGCCTCTGGTGGTGGAGGCGGAGGTGGAGGCTGGGAAGGTACATCTTGAGCTGAAGGATCAGCAGACGAGGATGGGGGACTCGCAGTGACAGTTGGAGAAGAGATGGGTGGTACTATTGCATTTGGATGATCATCTGTACTGCTGATGACCCCAGATGAAGTGGCAGTTCCCTCAAATGAACCTGAAATTTCTTTCAATGGCGTGGCAGGCTTGGAGGCAGGTACGGAAGTGGCAGTGGCGGCAGTGGCTGCAGCAGAGGCCTCTCCATCAGGAATCTCACCCTCAGAGATGGACTCGACGTCCCCAGGCGACAAGGAATCGAATTTCTGGTTGACTGTCGTCTCTGGAAGAGGATGATCGAGGCGTGGACGCGTGTGTGTGTTTTGTTGGTGTAAGAGTAGACGTCTATGTTTGTATTTGTGATTTATGATTTTGCCAATTTTTCAAAAAAACACTTGTTGTCACTGCGTCAACACAGCATCACTAGGCACTCTTCATTTATGCAAAAACAGTAATAGGCAGCTTGAATTTCGCCCAAAACCCTCCACTTTCATTTCATTAAATATATAATCATATAAGAAGACACTTACAAGCTAGCTTACCCTAGGCTGCCTTTTTCCATGGCTGCAGATGACAAAAGACACTGCAAAAGTTATTAACTAGACAATGCAAAGACGAGAGTCAACAACAATATGAGTGTCTCATGTCCCGCCTGTCTCTCTCTCTCTCTCTGCGCACCAAATCAACAACAAAAAAAGTACCTTTCTTCACATCGAGGTGGTCACATTGGGGGGGCTTCTGTTCGACTGGCGGCGTGTAGGGCCGCTTAGGGGGGCTGCTACTATGCTGCTGCTGCTGCTGCTGCTGCTGCTGGACAACTGCCACGGCGCCTGAAGTTGTGACAGCTGCAGGTGACCGAGGACGTTTCCGTGACGGCTCCGCTGGAGTTGCTCCTGAGGGTGTCACCTCCACGGAGAGTATCGAAGCCGGAGGAGCAGGAGGTTTGCGAGATGGTGGCGGAGGTTGTGTGGATTCCCAAGAATGGCGAGATTGGTCCCAATTTCCTCTCTCTCGGCGACCAAGATTACGATGTGAATGATAGCCACCGCGAGAACCACCGCCGCCAGGATCTCGTTCTTTTGACCGCTCCCAAGATAATTTGTCTCCTGATCCATCAATGGACGAGTTTCCATTATTTTCCCACCGTAATGCATCTTTATTTGTATCGAAACCATCGCCATGATGAACCTATATGAAAATAATTATTTTTTATTTTATATGATCTAAAATAAAAAAACTAAAAATAACAAACCCTTGAAGACTGTTGAGGCCAATCCTCTCGAAAAGAATGGTGTGAATATTCGCCACTATGAAATTGTTCATTATTATAATTGTTATTATAAGGATCTTGATTAAGGTTTGATGATTCAATATAAGAACTTCTTTCATTAGGGACTATATCATTAACCTAAAAAAGTGAAATAAGGAAAATCAATAGTTTTTCACTTTCAATAAAATGTTGATCATGATATAAATAACTCCAATATATGATTTTTCTTATTAGATTTTTATATTTTATTCAAAAATAAATAAATATACAAAGGAGTATATATATATATATATATATTTGCAAAATATATATTAGTAGGATAAAATCAAATTTTAGTAAACCTTGTTCACCGTTTTTTACTTTCTCTTATCTATATATGAAATATACAGTAAAAAGTATTGTAATCGCAAAAAAAATTGATGTTGAATTTCATTTTAAATAGCTATCACCGATTTTATTTCTTCATCTGAACGGAAAGGAAGGCCTCCTAGAGTTTTCTTGATTGGTCCGAAGGGGTGATAATCAAACGGCGAAGTCTGGACTTAATGTAGGTGATCCAACATCGACACTAGAGTCCACAACCCGCATCGTCTGCCCATCACATTTTAGGAAAAATAAAGAAATATCTAGAGATGCGGTTCGGTTCAGATCCTCGAAATGGTGATAGGCAGTGGTGATTCAGTATACAAAGTATACAAGGTGAAAGGTGCAAGTCTGAAAAGATAATTAGGGGGAACAATTCCTTTTTGAAGACTCAGAAGTTTAGCTAGCCTTGCGATTTGTGAAACGTTCAAGGTGACGAGTATCATTTGGCCATCATAGTTTTGGAATGGGAAAAGGTTTTTTAGACCCGAAAATTGATATCATAATTAGACAAATATGTGGTGAGTCTTGATTTATTTGTTAAAAATTGGGTGTTTCTTTTGAATAATGTTTTCCCTATCTATTAAATATTTTGAAAAAAAATGTTCCTTCCTCAGTGTATTTCTGTCTTAAGAATAATATATCTATTTAAAGAGAAAATTAAATTAACTCACTTGAGAATGTTGTTGTTGGACCCATTCAGCTGTATTAGAATTGTGAGAATCTGGCGTTCTTGGATTTGATCCTGATGGAGGTGGCGGAACTGGATGAGGGACAATCGACTGATTTGGAACTGTTATGGTTTCTTGTAAGGATTTGGTCAGAGCTCCATAAACAGCTAGAGTAATAGTGGTATACCATCCACGAAGAACTAATCCATCGGTGGGTATTTGTACTCCCATTGACTAAATAAAATAAGAAACAAAAGACCTTTTTAAGAAATTTTATATTTATATTTATTCTGATAAAAATTAATTTTTTCTTGCTAGAAGCAACGCGGTCTCTTAAAAATGAGGGTAGGAATTACTCGGAGCCGGATGCAACTAGTGCTTGCTATTGGCAATTTGAACAACATGTGTTCAAATATTGACTTCCCGTAAAGTCAAATGAATTTTCTATCAGAATATTCTAATAGCCTGCGATTGGCAATTTAGAGTTTATTTGAAATTTTATTGTTCAAAATTCCATTTTAATATCTTTCATCTATTTTCTTATTCTATGTTTTACTTGATATTTATTTGATTTGTTTTATTTTATATTTATTGGGTTTGCTTTTTGCAATTTTCGTTAAATATGTCTCCTTCTCTGGATAAGTCATTTCTCATTCAAATTAAATATCTAATAAATTTATTAACTAACAGAAGCGTTTTAACATCACTTTTAATTTTTAAAATATTATTCTTATAAATAGAAAAAACATTTGTGAAAAAACATTTTATGTTTATAAAATGGAATAACAAGTGCAATTTTTTTAATCAACATCATTGCAAATATTTCGAGCTGCATAACATCGCCCAGTGCATTTACTATATAAAGAGATACAAGAGTATGAAATTTCACATATATATATAAGCAAATTTTTTTATAAAGAAGAAATTTTATACATTTAACACACTTGCATAATTTTGGTGGTGGAAATCGTCTATAAAATATTGTATAAATATCAAGTTGCCATTTAATGCCAAAGATATATTATGGCATGTAATTAGGCAAGATATGAATGAGCTTGTTTGAAGTTGGTATATAGCACAATATAGAAGGTGGATAGAGAAAAAATAATGCTTTCTCAATAGATGGCTTTCCTTTTAACAATTTTTTTGTGTGCATGGCTGGCTGGGCCCAAGTGTTGTACTACTATTTTTTTGAAATAAACTTTTAACTGTTCATAGGGATAATTGGGCTTTTTTTAAATAAAAAAAAATAATAGTACAACACTTGTGGGTCGTGTGCACCTGACCTACCGTGCACTTTGGTATTAGATGGCAACGTTATATTTATACAATTTTTTATGTATATCCACCACCAAAATGTATGTAAGTGTTAAGTATATAAAATTTCTTCTTTTTTATAAAATTTGTTTAAATATATATTTATATGTAAAAAGTCATATTCTTG
>JAAAKE020163746.1:0-11858 GCA_010014785.2 Anisolabis maritima
GACGTAACGCTTGCAATTCATATAAATGAAAATTTCTTTATAATATATTTTTATATTTTAATTATTTTACAATTTATTCATTTAAATTTTTATTCTTTATTTAGACGATCATTTTTTAATCAGGTCATATCAAAAATAATTTTCTTTTTATTTGACTATTTTAAAATTAATTTCCTGATTAAAATACAAATTTTTCATATTAATATTAACTTTTTAAAATAATTTCAATATAACTGCGTTCTCTTCCCATTACTATCTTAGTTATCTAACCTCAAATGAACATTCAATTTGTCAATTCAATTATCAAAACAAATGCAAAATCTTGGAACTATTTGGAAGCTGTTTTGAAGATTTCCTTTCACATCAAGTGACGCATTTACTTTCTTTTAAACGACAATATATTTATTTGTCAAATTTCCTCATTTAAAATTTATTTTTTTGTTTAGCTTTTTTTTCCTGACTTGGTGCAATCTTCTTCCCTTGTCTCTCTATTGGATTCGTGAAAATGAGGCTTAGAGAGAAAGAGCAAATCATCCAAACCACAAGTAAGTTAATTAATTCTTTCTATGCTCATTGGTTATAGGGAAGTCTTATGCCATTCTTGTTATGTGTTAATCTTTTCAAGTATCAAAGTCCCTCATTTATGCATCTTTCTATAAAGAATAATAAATTTTCTCAAATGAATACCAGACTCTTTCGGAATATCATCTTTTTCAGAAAAGAAACTAGTTTTTCTCATTTTTTGGAATGTATCTTTATTTTCAAACTTTTCGCACGAACTCCTCCTCTTAAATATATGGTATTTAATAAAACAAAAAACTAGCAATTTCAATCATTTTTCAATACTTGGATATCTCCAACATCGATGGATGAACATCCTCTGCTCCTTTGAGATGACACTTCAACCGTGACGACGACATAAAGGACGCAGTTACGTAAATAGGTGTATAGACTCATACCTAATCGACCTGGGTATCAGATCTCTTTGGAAGAATTTCATATTAATTGATACTCTTTCTATTTCTTAGTTCTCGCATATCTCATATGAGTGCTAATAATTATACTTATTTTTATTTCAGCTAATACGATTTGGACAAAGGATAGTGAATCCAGAGAGAACTACGAAAAATGAAGACTTGGAAAGCGACAAACTGCATCTGCTGTAGACAAACTCTCAAGATGTATTAAAACTTGTTAAGGAATATCATTTTTACTTTCTCTTATATATATACTATCTATATAATATATAGCAGGGTTTCTTGAACTGTAGGCACCGACCACAGTCGATCGCGAAGCTTTTGACAGCAACTCGCCAAAATTTAATAATGTAATTTTGAATGTATTACTTTATTGGGGTTAGTTTAAAATTTTCTCAGGCGTAAGGGGATTGTCATAAGAATAAGTTTAAGAAGCCCTGATATAATATAGGAAAAGAATTGCGATAGTAAAAAAATTCGATGTCGAGATTTCAACGGAAAAACCATTTGAGGTTCCCCGAGTCTAAAAAGTAGGTCTAGAAAAATGGTCTGTCTCTCTGTGTGTCTGAATGTGAACAAGATTTCTCAAAAATCAGAAGCTGTTCGAAGTTGAAATTTTATATTTAAGCTAGCTATTCACATCTCATATGCCTCGAATAAAATTGGCTAACGAATGATGTATTTTTTTTTTTTCGATTTTATTAATATTTGCTTTAAAGTTTTTGATTAAAATTATTAAACAATTATTTATTAGATCTTTGAAATGTATTAACTCTTATTCCCCCTAAAATTATTTGGTGCACACCAAATTTTTTCATTTGAATTTATAAGGCATGCTTAATCGTGTTTAACTCCTGAAGATTCACATCTTCAAGTCAGTAAATAAACACATAGAAAACATGAAGAAAAGGAAGTATCCAGAGTTATTTTATTTTATAAATATCTATATATATGAACCACTTATAACGTTTAGGTTCTATCTCCAAATTCGTGATTAGATTATTTGATTTCTGATGATGGTTCCAACCGAAATTTTTTTTTAATATTTAAATGAGATAATAACCATGGCTGCCAGATTTTCTTCATCTCTTCAATTTATAATTAACTTTAGTAACTGAATCCTAACGCAATTGACTTCATTTTAAATAATAAAATGGTTTTATTATTTCTTTTATATTATCTACAACTGAATTTCTAATACAAGGAGGCAGTAGCTAAGACGGATAGTTGCAAAACAGCTCGGGTTCAGTCCAGCTTGCCGAAAAAAAAATGATTTCCAACTTTGTCAGAAGTCTCATTAAGGGATAGGAAAGTGAGATATAATCTCACCCCCATTTAAAAAGTGGTATCCCAATGGACCATTCCTGGCCTAAGAAAGTTTCCTCAGCCGGGAAGGCAACCACCTCACCCAAACTTAACCTAATTTATAATAAGATGGTATAAATAATGAAAATAGACCTTTAGTAATTTAATTTATATCAATCAATGATATCTTATAACTTTTTGCAAAAAATAAAATATAATTAAGTGTTATAAAAAAATAACAATGTTTTCACAATAATATGTTGCTCATCCAATGTCAAGATATGTTACATACGGTTATGTCATCTGGAGCGCTCAGAGCAGTTCCGAGTAGCTCCCAAGCGTTCTTTTATTCAAAGAGCACACCAGACCATTTTTTTGCCATTCGAAATTGTCACACAGAGCATTGATAGACTACCCTTGCTTCCATCGCAGAGGTTGAGTTAATAAAGTAAAAAATTAAATTTTAACATTGAACTGGTAATTTATTTTTTTATTTCTAGAAAGAAATTGATACAGAAACGATATATCAGTGCCAATAGAGCTCAATAGTCAGTCAAAATATTAATAGATTTCATTCATTTTATTATATAAATATAAATCTATTTTTGACTTTTGGTCTGAATAAAATTTTTAATTGAATTATAAATTATTGATAAAACAGTGACACCGCTATATAGAATAATATTATATTTATTTGTTTTTTATTTGTAATACATTAATCTTTTTTTACACATTTTTCGTAACCTTTTATTTTACACGAAAAGTTATAGTGACAAACCATCTAATCAAGATCCAATGTAATGAGAGACCTTAACAAATCAAATTTGGAATTGCATTTTAGATTTCACTCTGGAGAGAAACCATATAAATGTGAAATATCTAAGAGTTTTCTTTTGGCACATGTTTGATTTGACATTTAAAAACTCGCACTAATGAAAAACCTAGTAAATGTCATATTTGTAATAAAAGTTTACATGATGATCGTACTTTCAGAATCCATCTTCGATTACATAGTGGGGAAAAAAAACTATTTGCAAAAGAGAATTTAACACAAGAAAACGTCATATTTATTTTACTCGAAATTATCTAAGAAATAATGTAGAAACTCTAATGGAAAAATAATTTTTATTATTCTAATAGCAAAATACTCTCCTTACCAGTTCATTAATAAAAAAGAATAAAATAAAAAAATTGTAGCTTCTCGAAAAATCAAATTTGCATATTAATGTGTTAATGAAAGAAAAGTCAAAATTCTTTATACTGCACAATATATTGTGCTTGTATTTTTAAAAATTAACAGAATTCAACATTTGGAACAGCCTCTCAAAAAAGTTTTATTCATTCATTGGAAAATGTACTGTATATGAAACTGTTTGTCATTCATTTTTGGAACAATCTCTTCACAAAAGACGCATATTTTATCATTAGAATACAAATTATCATGATCATCATCATCGCTATCGCTATTAGAAAAAAATAAATTCTTGGATAAGGCTCAGCAAAGATCAGGACTTTTGATTTATTCATATCATGTGAGTTTATGTGAGTCTTGTCATGTAATGGTAAGGAATTTTACTCTATGTGCTCTTAAATCGTTCGAATATTATTTTAGACTAGACCTGCCGTGCTATGCTCTTCTCCGAAATCAAATAACCAAACGTAGCTATTGATGTTGAAAAACTCTAAATGTATTTCGGAACCACTAATAATAATTTTGGTCCAAACAGAAATTAATTATTTTTATAACTCTCTAAGTTTGTAAATATTTCCATATTTTTAAATATAATTAATTTCACTAGTTTTCCAAATAATCCACTGTTTGCATAGATGGTGCATAGATGTTTGCATAGATTTGTTTGGTAAAAGATATACATCTCCTTTATAATATTTTTGCTAACCCCTATGGTTTGTAATCCACTGAATTGAGATATTATTTAACGTCCGTGTATTTATGATATATGTGTTAATTAAACAAAGGCGTTCCAGAGCAGATTTGCGCTAATCTTATTCCTGCGTCTTTGAGTTGGAACTCAAATTTAAAAAAAAAATAATAATACTTTATGAATCATTTTACAGATTCATTTTGCAGTTGTTGGACACAACATTGATTATGTCGAAATAATCATCTAACAATGCAATACTACAAACTAGTACTACTCTTTTGGAGGACTTAATTCATATTAATGTTAAAATTTTGCATACTCTGATGGATTCAACTCATTTAAGTTTTGATCAGAAAATAATGAAAACGGGGAGGGGTTTACTGTGGTTTTGTGGCGATAGGTATAATGAAAGCCTATTAATTCTTGTTAAAAGTAATATTTGACAAAAATTTGTTTACTAAAAGACAAAAAATTATGAAATCTTTATTAGTTGTCAAATTTTAATAGTGGATAAAAAATCAACCCATGTATTAGCGATAGGTACATAGTGTAGATGCGGTAAGGTTCATATATTTTAAATACTTAAGGACCTAAGAACAATTATTACATGGAGTCAGGGAGTCCAAGAATAAGAGAGCATAAGTGAGATTAAGTTGATTCTTGTAATTTGAAGGATTGGAGATTATAAGTACTAGATTGGATTTTGACCAATTTGCTTTTGGAGGAAAGATTAATTTTATTTCGGCCGACCATCAATCTTGTAATATCTATAAAAATCTATAAAATTTGAATTTCTAAAAAAAAATTAATTTTATTTTTTTAAATTCCCACCTTTTTCCCTCTTATTATTATTATTATTATTATATTTTTAAAATTGACTTTTTCAGCTTCATCTGAGGCCATTTAGATTCCGACTATATTTTTTACTATTTATCTATCTCTGCACCAAGGGACAGGACTGACAAAGATCTTGGTGTCTGTTATCCTCTCCGACCAGACCAGCCTCGATTTACATTTAAAAAAATCCTTTTAAATTATTGTATATAAACATAGAATTGGATAAAAGCAAATATTTTTGAAATGAGTATTAATGTTGTTTCTAATTAAAAGGTCAAGGTGATTTAAATGTACAGATTACTATAAATTTAAATGTGTAGTTTTTTAAATTTTTTTGGAAAATAAATTTGAAAGAATAAAAAACAGAACATTAACTATTGTTGCTAAGTTAATTGATGTTTCAATTTAATTTCTATCTTTAGTCGAGTTTTTACAGCCTAAATGAGATAATATAAAGTGCTAGTGTAATAAGTTTTATTTTATAGTGAATTAGTGAATCCACTACTTCTAGTGAAACTACGGATAATTAATAATATTATAAGGAACTTTTTAAAGGTATGTAATAATAAATAAATACATTTAAAAAACATTTACTCTGAAAACAAAAACTTTAACCTTGATTTATTTTATTTTTGGATTTTATTCTCATTTATTTCATTAAATAAATTCATTCAAAATATAAAATAATTATCTATTGAAAGATATTTTATAAAAATAAAAATTTAAATATATAATTCATTTTTAATCTCTGTTTCTTACGATGGAGAAAAAATGAATCCTTCCGCGTTATGTTTTCTTGAAAATAGTTCTTATAATTATCATTAAAATATACTATATTAATCTCTTAATTAGTATAAAAATATGAAAGAATTTAAAGAGAGATTAATATGATTTTATTATTTGTATTACTTTAACTTTTTTTTAATGAAAAGTGCTATAAATAGGTCAATGATCTCTAAGAGCACACTGACCTAGAAAACGAGCAAAAGCCATTGACCTCCATCTTCTTGATGATGTGAGTTTGGAGGGGTTGGAAAACGGAGGGGTGGAGGGAAAGGCGGCACAAGCTTCTCTGTTAGTATTCATAGGGCCCAGACTCCGAAAGAAAAATTACAAAAATAAAATGAATATTTATTTAAGACAACGGAAACAAGCAAAAAAAAAAAATTACAAAATATAATATACTTCCAGGAAAATGGAAAAAATATCTAGTAATTTTTTTTTAAATTTCTGTTTAAAATGTATAAATTATTTTAATTGTTTAAGATTGTAAGCTTTTAATTGGTTTTGATGGAGGCGAAAGTCCCAGAGAGTAGCCAGGTGATTAAATATATATATATATATATATATTATATATACTGTTGCTGACGTTTGGAGCAGCAATCACGCTCAGAGTTAACAAAATCATATATTAATACAGATGTTAGGTATTATTACACCAATTATTTTGTACTTTGGCCATTTGTACCCTAGGGAAACAATCTTATTTATTTAAGTGATGGAACTTTGGTAACATGTGCCAAATAATTAGTGTAATAATTAAATAACTAACACCTGCATTTATAAGACAATTTTGACTCTGAAGTTGAGCGCGACGGACTCTCGAAACGACAAACGAAAATATAAAAAATTTTTATTTTATTTACTGGCTGCTCTCCGGGACTCCCGTCTTCATCACATCCAATTAAAATTCTTCAGAAGATATCTTAAACTCAATAAATAAAAAAATCAGTCATTTCCGGTAATGAAACCTATGAATTCTCCAGTGCTTTGCATCTATACATTTTTCTTTCATATGTTCTTCCTTAATCGGTCATGCTAAAACAATTTGATCTCCTTATAATGTATAGAATGACCATGAATTTATTATGTGTTCAATATATAAAGAAAAATCTGGTGTGAACCATATCACATAACTTTTTCTTATCCAAGACAAATAAAGCTGAATGATGCGCTCTCACACCAGATTTTTTGTGTTGGACCCCATAGGTAGCCATTTAATTCCAATTAAATTAAATTAATCGATTTCGTTAGAATAATATAAGAAACAGCGGCTACTTTCGCCGTTTATCCGAACAACGGCAAATAAAGTGATAAAGTTTTTTCATGCTCACCTTTTTCTTGAGGGAAAGTAATAAAAAATTTTTGGCCTTTTTCGCCCAATCAATTTTTTGTCGCTTTGAAGACACATTTTACAGATCATCTTATTAGATGATAAATAATTGATGTATAAATTTTAATCAAAATTATTCAAGCGAATTTTAAGAAAATCAAAAAAACTAAAAAAGCAATAAATACAAATAAAGTATTAGTACTCTGGCTGATTTGATTGAAAAGCTCTAGGTGCATGCAACCAAAGTTCCTTAAAACCAAAGTTAGCTTAAATATAAAATTTCAGCCTCGTAAGTTTTTTTGTTTTTGAGGAATCTTGTTCTTCTCAGACACACACACCATTTTGCGAGATCCAATTTTTTAGACTCAGGGGATCTCAAAACGTGTATTTCCGTTGAAATCTCGATATCAATTTTTTGCGATAGCAATACTTTCTCTATATATTTCATATATAGTTAAGAGAAAAACGGATATATCATGTGTTATAGAGCTTTTTTTCATGCTCACCTTCTTCTGAGAGAAAGTAATTAAAAATTTTTGCCCTTTTTCGCCCAATCAATTTTTTGTCGCTTTGAAGACACTTTAAAAAATCGTTTCAAATTTCTTTTTTAGTTCTTTAACTCAGCCCCCTATCTATTAACTTTTTTCTTGTCCCGACCCTATCTATTAACTTTTTTCTTGTCCCGACCCTATCTATTAACTTTTTTCTTGTCCCGACCCAATATTTACAATTTTTCCAGTCCTGAATTTTATTTCCTGGATAGAAGAAAGCTTTTCTTCCTCTCTTAAAAAAAAGAAAATGAATCAGTATCTCATTTGTTTTCTATATCGGAGATGGATTACCTGATAAAAATGAAAGTTTATTTATTTGCTAAGATCTATTTTTCTAATCATTGATTAATTTCTTCTATTCTTTAAAATTTATCCTTCTGTTATTAAAAAGAAATATTAGTTGATATTCCCCCTGTTTCTATAAAAAATTCCCGGGACGGCCAGCACGCATGCAGGTGTCCATCAACCTGGAATCATTCAATCGATTTGCGACATGTCCAAAATAAATGAAAGGCTCACGACCGGCCGTGACCCGCCTTCTTATATATTTATTTATTTATAAAAGACGTGACGTTGCCTAGAGCCTGATGGGGCCAGCCAGCTGACAGTTTTAAAAATTTTATTAATTAAATTCAATGAGGGCAAAAGGGCGAGAAAAAGAATGAATAAAGTGCTCTGCCATTTTTCGTTCATCTTCCGGTTGATTTGATATGCCAAAAAGTTAAGTTACCTAGGATGGGGGGAATGAACGTCAGGAAATTTAATACTCGGACAAGTTTGAAGTTGTCTTAAGAAGAAGAATGGATTACAAAGCAGTTCAACACGCCTCGATTGCTTTTTTTTTATTTTAAATTATCGTCACAACGTTGAAATTAAAAAATTGATAATTTCATCTTTGAAAGACAGATTTTTTTGTATCGAGTTTTTTATATTTAGTCCGACGGCATTAATTATGAATATTAAAAAAAATTATTGTTTACAATTAAGAGTTTAAAACAGCTATCAAGATTTATTATTAAAATGTACAGGTTAAGCCAGGCCAAGCAGAGATGAACCTCGGATGGCTGGCCCTGAGGAACAAGACTGTGGAATGCAAGCCGAAAGCCATCGATATTTGAATATTTCAAATTATATATAGAGAATATATGTAAGCTCTAAATGGCCACTGCAGCCGAAAAAGAGTATAATTTAAAAAAAAGTTAAGGATATTTATAATAAGTTACTTTGGCAACGAGTTTTCCTCTTTTCTATGGGCTTCTTATTTCCTCAAAATGAAAACCTTCTACGATTTTGAGATAGAAATACATAGATCAATACATCTTAAAACATTTATTTATTTATTATACGTACTGTTAATTTAATCAAAATCGTTAGAGTAGTTTATGGGAAAATCAAAAACAATTAAAAACCTGCAAGAGTAAAGTGGACCCTATACAATTTAGGGCGGATAAGGGTGAATATATTTCAAATATCATCTAAAAATAATTTATATATGAATTTTAATCAAAATAACTAGAGCTTATTTGGAGAAAATCGAAAAAACTAAAAAAGTACATCAGTAAAGCATTGAATATCTTCTTTACAAATTCAACTTGGTTATCTAGCTTAGATATCAAATTTTGGCCTCGAAAGTTTTTCCATTTTTGAAGTATTTGTTTAACAGATAGACCATTTTTTTAGACTCAGGGGACCTTAAATGTATTTCCTTTGAAATCCCCACATCGAACTTTTTTGCTATCGCAATACTCTCCTAATATATTACTTATATAGGTAAGAGAAAGTACATTAAAAACATATAGAAACATTGGTCTTTCTTTATAAAAAATAAATAAATATAAATTCTAAATTATTCCCCTCTCTGTGTTGTTGATTCTTTTTTACCAGTCTATCGTTAACCAGCTCATCCCTCGGAGGGAACTTTAAATCAGACTAATCCATCTTGTCTTTCCAGATGCATCAATTGCTTATCTCTACCCACACCCCTTTCATCAAACGATCCGAAAGCCTGCGCTTTGAACACCTTACTGTGGAACAGAGTTCACATTTAGATTTGCTGAGCCAATTAAAACAGATAAAGCAAAAAAATCAACTATTTAAAATAAAATTGTTTTACAAAAAAAAAAGATCAAATGAAAATTCTTATTTACAACAGAAAATTAATATAAAAAAAAAAAACAGATTACATGATATTTAAAATAGGTAAGAATCTATCAACAAAAATACTCAGGTAATAACATAGGTGTAGAAAGCATGAGGGCGATCGACCTGACACAGGTCTTTTCTGTTCGCCCCATTTATGCCATTGGGTTGGCCCAACAATGATTAAGCGTTCCTTATTTAAAATATATCGGAGTTTTTTTTTAGTCATGAAGGGGAGTGATCAAGGTGATGGAGTGATAGTGGTGAGAGAGTTCGCCCTCACAATTAAATGAAATTTCTACGCCTATATTCACACCAGACTAAAAATTTTTTTTTTCTAAGTATCTCTTAGGCCTTCCTCATTACTAACAACAACTCTCATTTGAGTATATCTTGATTTATTTAATCTTAATTTTATGTTTTATATTTCTTTAGGGACTCTCTCTTCATATTTATTCATTCCTTTTTGTATTTCTATTTTTATTTTGTATTTCTAAATTTTATAAATATTCCAAGTTATTGTTTGCACGATTTCACACAGGCACGCCATTTATATGTCCAATCAAAAAATTTAATTTAAAAAATTATGAGCAGTACCTGGAATCCGAGCTTCGTTAAATGTTTTTTTTTTCCTTTTTTTAATTTGGCAAGAATCGTGAATAAGAAAGGGTCTCTCAAAAGTGGGATCTTTACAGTTAAACATAAAATCTACAGTACACCAAACAGAGACTCTCTAAATGCATTTTTCCCAAGATGGGACCTAGTGCACTTGATTCCTCGAGTCCAAAATACAATTTCATCAAAATCATTAAAGCCATTTTTGAGAAAAAAATTTACATACATACATCCACAAAAATTGTTCATTTTATAATGCTTAATAATACTTAAGTAGAATAGATAGATATCCTTTCAAAATTTATTATTATAAGGGGGGAATTGAGAAACTTATTTTCAAAAAATTATATACCTCTATCGTTTCCTTACAATCTCATCTTTTTCCATAGATTATTTCGGTTTTTTGAAAGTAGATTAAGGGAAGAATTTTCCCATATATTTCTTCCTCGAAATTTTATTTCATTTTGAAATTCGTATTTCCTGTTTTGTAAAAATGTATCAATCTCGTTGGAACAAATCCCTGGTAAAAATCCAAATAGCTATGTAAATTTGATATAAAGTAGTCGAACAAATTTTTTACTTAATACAAAAATAACGAGATAATAAATAATGTCATCAATGTCAGGGAATGGAGTAGAAAAGAAGATGCAAATGGCATATAGTCACCTCTTCACCTATACACACTCACACACATACAGCCAGAAAATAAATTGAATTCTTTTAGAGGGGTTCACGAAAATCAAATAAAAAATAAATAAAGCGCGCTTTCAATTTCAAGTATAAATTAAATTATCCCAAGGGAGGGAGAAGAGAGTGGACAAGGTGACTGATGCAGAATGGGAAGCTGCATCTGGACCACCCGAAGAGAGGGAAATCAGATACAATCCCATTAATATTTATTTATATAAATATTACTAATAGAAAAGAAAACATAGGACTCACAACATTTTTCTTTCAAAATAAACGGAATAGAGAAATTCAAATAAATATAATAATTTTGGGTTAGAAAATTTCACCATCCTTGTTAAGGTTTTGGCCAGGTTTTCCTTAACAGCTTAAGACGAATGTCGGGATGACCACTGCGTCGTTTATTCCTTGCCATGTGTTATTGCGCGCTATGTTAATCATGTTTTTATCTTTTTCTTTCGATGGAAATGTATGAACATATTATTTGTTAATGGGTATACATTTCTATTTTTTTTCTTATGTTTTTTGAATATAGTTTTGCTAATTGTTTTGTGTTATGTAATTTATAATTTGTATTTGTGTTTGATTGGATTTAGCCGAGGACTTGCGCCTCTAAGCAGGTCGTAAATAAAATTATTTATTTATTTATTTTATTTTTTTTAAGTTTTTTTCGGCATCTGAGGCCATTTAGACTCTGTCCTTAGTTATTTATAGTAATTAGTATTGGCCAATTAATATAGATAGATTTTTG
>JAAAKE020163757.1:0-11858 GCA_010014785.2 Anisolabis maritima
TTTTGAAAAAAAATTTGCCACTCCATAAATTTTTTTATTTGTAATTCTTCATTTAATTTTCATTATTATCAGATATTATATATACTCTTTTGTAAATTATATTAATAAAATATCATCACTATTAGATGTTTTCTAAAAAACATATTTTTATAAATGAGAAAAAATTTTATATATAAAAAATATATTAATTAAATTTAATATAATGTAAATAAAGTATATAAAATTAAATAAAAAATTAAAAATAAAAGATTTTATGGAGAATGAAGGATTTTTTTTCGAAAAGATCTGCTGATTGAGACCTAGCTGTGGTACGGTTATTTATTAGTAGATCGTTTGGCCTTGCATCTCACAAATCAAATTTGAAATTGTTTGCGTATATCTCTCTTATTTGTCGATGAATTCTTATGAAAAAACAGAATACTCATTTTCATTTAATAATAAATGTACATAAAATTTTTCTTTACAATACACCCAATTTCAGGGCACATTTATTAGTGGCACCTACAATTTCCTATTTTGAATTTTGCGCTTTCATTTTTTAATAATTTTTATCTTCTTTATTTATAGTTTTTTTATTTAATAAACATATTTAGTGCTTGATATTGATTGAATTTAATGGGAAATTAAATATTCCAACTAGATATTTTCCTTTTTTGGTCATAAAATGAATATAAATAAAGAAAAGTCAATTTTTAACGTTTGTTTGACAGGTGAATTTATTAATTTTGGTTTTCATCAAATTATTAAAAAACTATGAAAGATATAAAAATGATGAATACTACTTCATAATCAGCATAAAATTATGCGTCGAATAGAGGTATCATATGTCATATAAGTTTGTTGATTTATGATAAATAGGCTCCCACATTTTTTTAATGGTTTATATTTAATTAATCAAAAAATCATCGAGATAAAAAAATAAGGATAATAAATTCTTAATCCCCATAAAATCTGCATCGAATACATATACGATATATCTACTAATTTTATCTTTAATTAAACATCTAATATATTTATGAGTTTTATCAATAAATCAAAAACTATTCGAGATATCGAAATTTTGTCTAACGATTCTTAAACTACGTGAATTTTTGCTTTGAAATGATATCTCATATGTCTTAGTATCTTTAAAATAGCCTTTTGTGAAATATTTCTTCATAGGGCTAATATATATAAATTTTTTTCATCAATCCTTTCCTTCTCACTCCGCCCACTTTGCTTCTAACTTATCTTTGATCTTATCTAATATTTTTATACATGGTGCCACAATTCTTTATTTAATTACTATGATTTTTTTTTATTTTTTAATGGTGATTTTTACCCTGGCCTCCGGGGCTGGGTTTATCTCGAATATCTTTTTTCTATTCCCGATCTCATCTAATATTTTTTTACAAATTTCCATGTCGCCACAAATTTATAAGAATCAAAAATACCTCTAATCTTTACTGTGTTGCCATCTATTATCAATGTACTAAAATTGGATGATAATATCTTTCATCCACCCAACCCAGGCGCCGATAGTTTTAAGTAATGATACTCTCATTGTCAATATTTATAACCTTAAAAGCCAATCGTGTTGGTTCGGATCTCAGGCAGTCCATTAAAAATTTATTTAAATCATTTGGAAACTAATTGATATAAATAAATATGACTGGATTACAAGTATTGTAATAAATATATTGTGTATCATTTCAGGTCCATAAAGCCTCAGATGCCGAAGACTAAAAAAAATTTCTTTCATGTAGTGCTAATTAATTACTATTGTCATCTTTTATCAAGAGTGCTTTGAAATGCCGTTTCATGGAGAGCTAATTTAACCATATGACCTTGTCTTTGTTAAAGTGAGCAATTTAATCATAAATAATTGAATTTAATTAATATACTTCAAATCTTTTAGACAGCGGGCTTTAATTTTTTCCAAAGGGCATGCTCAAGAAAATCAAAATCGCGAGGCTTTTGCATGCTGAGCGGACATGCCTACTTTGATTAATTGTAACGGAATTCTGGTAATATTTCAGGGCGAGAAAGACTTCTTTTTGTGAGACTATAATTTTTTTCTGATGGTTGATAGGTTCAGTCATCCTTATTTCCAATTTAGGAGCTCACTTCAAGTTGAAAGAGATTTAAAAAGTCACCATCAGGGTAACAGTTATCTTTTATATTTTTTTTTAACAGTTTTTTAATTTTATTTTGATTCTGTTTTGTAGATTTTTTAGTAGACTTCTAATTATTATTTAACAATTGTAATATTAGATAATATTTGTTTGAATTAAATAATAGTGTAATATGTTAGCCCGATTTTGTCATAAAAAGAGAGAATAGAAAAGGTTAAACAAAACTGACCATCATTAAATTAAACTGATCATCTAAAAAATATTCACCAAAGATAATATAAGAAGTTAATTAATCATCTGTTTATATTAATTATTATATTAATTGACATTTAATTATACGATGAAATTTTCATTTTAAGCGGAAGATATTAATATGTCCAACTTTATCAATTTTTATTACAGTTCTGTTCATTTCAAAAAAAATGTTAAATTACTGATATTTTATATTTTTTCAGCTTGCCAAATTAAAAAGAAATTTAGTGTAAAAAAATCAGTTGATTAGAACTTATATAAAATATTTCGAAAAATCAAAATCGATGCAATACCTCTGTTATATTGATATTAAAAATAAATAGAGGAATACATTTCACAACAAAAGTTTGCTACTAAAGGACTGAAATAAATGCTTACAAAATAGGAAATACGCTAGTCACCTTGCACTTCAAATATATATATATGTATATATTTGTAAAATTTTTAAGAATAAGGTATTTTATATTGCAAGTTAGTTATTTATATGCCAGCACTTCAATTTATTTTACCTAAAAAGAATATAATAGTAAGAATATATTGAATTAAACAATTTAATTTTAATTTGATGGGATTCTCGGGTGCAACCAGGTAAAAATTTGAAAAATGCAAATATTCTTTTTATTTACCCAGGAATCCTGTCCCTAACTTAAAAATTAACTGCCATAAAGGAATAAGAAGGCAGACTGCAGCAAAAAAAGAAGCCCTTGAATGCCAAATGCTGAAAGGAGACGTTTCTGACAAAATTTATTGGTCCTGTTACTTTGCACAAACAACAAAGTTGTCATGATGACCACAAATAGACAATAAGTGACTGATGATGGACCAATAAATTTTTTCCTAAACGGCTTTTGGCATCCAAGGACATCTTTTTTTCTGCAATCTGCCTTGTTCCTTTATCAGCCTCCAACAGCAACTGACTACTAATCGATCACATCAACAACCGTTAATTTTTTTTATTTTTTTAGATTAAATTTGAATAAACAAAAGGACTTAAGACACTAATCAAAATTATGGTACAGGAATCTAACCCTAACCAAGAGAATGGAGTATTAGAGAATAAATGTTTCAGTAAACAATTATATTAATGAAACTTGCCAATGATAAGAAGATGGAATATAACCAACTAATAAAAATCTGAAAAAGTGAAATGAATGGTTGCATTTAAATGGGGCCTTTATAATAAAAAGAAGAAAATTGATTTAATCATAGATCAGGACGACTTGCAGAAGCCAACCAAAAGCTATAGTGCGAAGATATGTAATCTTTATGGATTTTAATAAAGTAGGCAAATAAAAATACTATATTATATATAAATAATTAAGTTGCATGTTTAAGACTATAGCCGAATAAACCAACAGTAACTACTATTACAGTCAATCTTTCCTACAATTGGACAACAAAACACGATGAAATCACATCTACCTATTAACATTTATCTCGAGGGAAAGTTCTCAAATCGATCCAAATTTGTCCCCCTTCCCAGTTTTTTACAAAATTTTTAAGTTCCAAGGTCCCCTGTTTCGAAAAAGTATGAAAATGAATTTACATATGTATATATATATATAAATATATTTAATATACAAAAACCTGTTTATTCATTACATGCTTGGGTATTGTTACAATTTTTATAGATATTGATTTACTTATTAAAAAAATACAAAAAATTAGTTCTTTGGTTCTCTCTCATATCTTGCTCTTATTTGAAAATTATCAACATTCTCGTTCGCAGGACAATCTAAAATAAAATGTTTCATTGAATTCCTTCTTGTTTTTTTATGGCAACTAGGGCCACATAGACTTTTAAACGATACATGATATATTACGATACTAGTTATCCAGGCATATTTATTTACATCAATTGGTAACCAATAATAAATAAATTTTCATCGGACTGACTGGGATCGAACCGGACCCACACCCCTTGACTTTGAAGATTATCAATATTGACATCCTTCTTGTTTGTTTGAAAGAGGACATTTGTAAGCGTTAGGGGCTGTCTGTGTTCCAATTCCGCTTCCCAGATGCTTTTTCCTTAAAACTTTCTTTGTATTTGGGCATACGATGAATATGTGAAATATGTCTTAAATTTAAGTTGCATATGGTGTGATGTCTGAGTCAATCAATTATATATATATATATTGATTACCATTAATGTGGAACCACATGATCTGGTGTTTGTAGATCTTAGTTGATGGATTCGTCTCTTTTTCTTGATCGGGACAATTATATTCAGAAAAGGAGGTTGTTAAAATACGCCCCTTGGGATTTTTCTGTTAGTTTAGAGCACACTTATACGAACTGACTTTCTTATAGAAAATATACACAGAATATTGTCATTTGTTTATATGCCAGTAGACATTGAAAGTTTTTTAATCTTTGAGAAAACTACAGTATTTTCGCCCGTCAGATTTTCAAACTCACCTCTCCGAAATTGCAAAACAAAAATCTGCAATGAAATGAAAGTACCATTTCTTGACCATTGACACTTAATTGACATGAGAAGGGGTCAGCCAAGGAGGATTAAATAAACAAAAAATTATTGTGCTGGTCTTCAGGAAAATCAAATCTCAAACGAAAATTAAAAATTTCTTAACAAAATCAAAGACATTAATATTTGCCAATTTTTGATTTATAAGTAACATGGTATCTGTATGCTTGTTTGAAAGAGTTCTAATCTCCTTGGCTACTCTTTTTCATCTCATTTCCAAATCTACAGCCAGAAAATCTATACAGTTGGCAGTCAATTTAAGTTTAGCTCCAGAATGTTTATCCTAAAATACTTTTGTGGATCTCCAAAATCCATCATGCCCTACACTCTCCTGTATTTCTTTGTTTTTTTCAGATGATTGTGAGACCCTTTCGAGTAAAGATTCCTGCGTACCCAAGGAGGTCGTCATGGTGAGTCCAAACTTAGCACTTGAATTCTTATTTTTATGGGCAGCCAGAGTTAGGGAAATTTGTGAAAGTCTGTTGCCTTTGCCCCAGTAAAATTCATTGTCTAATTAGAAATTATTTTTCAAATTTATCAGCTTGACATGACATTTGAGGGCGTACTTTCTCACCCTTATGAGGAACCTTTCTTGTTTGTAATGGTTCATTACCAATAAATAACCATTCTCGATTAAATTTTACACAATATTATTTTTTTTAAAAATGTAAAAATTTTTTTAACACGTAATTATTAGATGTGAACCTCTAAGTAAAGTACAAAGAAGAAATAATGAGAATGAAACTTGAACCCTGAAATGTCACAGCCATGCGTATCACTTTCTTCTCGGACCTCGGGGCATTTTATAAAAAAAAAGATTTATTTTCAATCAAAAAAGAATCGACTCTCCAAACGAATATTATCTCTTTTCATAATTGAGCCAAAGAAATTAAATATTATCAATAGATAGACATTATATATTCTAGTCACATTTGTCATTCACAATCGTTTAACTATTTTATTTAACGTTATCTTTTACCATTAAAAAACAAAAAATATATATTTAGAATGAGATTGATATCGTTCATGTGTTACATTACCAACCTAAATTACTTTAACATTTCTTTTTTGAAATTTAATAGTTTTAGAGATAAAAAAAAGTTGTTGATAAAATAATTACATTATTTTGTAAAATAAATCTCGTTTTTTTTTTTACTTTAAATTGACATATCTCTTTCTTGAAATGAAATCAGTCTGATGAGCCACCCAGTCGAAATGTAATACCTTAACAAAAGGGCTCCCGAGAACAAATTAGGGCCGATATCAGATCAGAACAACCCCTTCAAAAACAACCCCAAAAGGGTCTCTCGACAGATGTCGAGTTGTTTTTAAAATCGCGATTAGGAAATGCGATAATAATACAAAACCTATAATTTTATACTCTTGAATAAAAATACGTTAGAAAAGTTTGTTGTTTGTTTGAAATTGCAAATGGAACATGAATATGTTAATAATCTGTTAATTGAGTTGAGATGGCAAACGCTAAAAAACAATCAAGGACTTTCATAACACGATATTTAACGGTATTTAAATAAGCTTGACAGACGTCGTGGAGGGAGGGAATTTCTTTATATTATAAAACAAAGTTTCTTATTGTGATAAGGAAGGAGAGAGCTGATAATTAAACAATCTATATACAGAGGAACAGAGGGTGGGGCAGGTATAATTCTTCCTCTTGTTTAAAATTTATTTTTTTTCTTGTTCGAAACACAGTTTAATGTCTTTAGTGACTGACTCATATAGAGGGGGAAAGTATTATAATCATATCAAATTTGACATTTCGAGATGTTGATGGATGATCAACACGATTTTACTATTTTCGTAATGGTGCCTGTATTTGGGTCTCTTAACAAGTTTTCTCATTCTTTTTCTAGACCAAGAGGGATCTAAGGAATATTTTTCTTGAGAAGGAGGGAGGGAGAGGGTGAGGATATCAAATTCAGTTCTCCTCGGCTAGGGGGAGGAACTTTACTTCAGATGTAAAATTTAAAGTTGTCTTGAATAGATACCCTAAAAATAAGATTTTTATGTAAAAAAAAGCCCCTGCCCTTTAGAAAAGAGAACAACAGTTATGATCAGTGATTCACTTCTCTTCCTGAGAGAAAAAAATTATTTTAATTATATTGATTACCAATAAATTTAAATAAATATGAACGAATAATAGTTATCTTATTAATTTAATGTATATTTATCGTTAATGTCTAATGGCCTCCGAGGACAAAAAGACAGACCGTAGGTATGTAGGAGAGGAGGGGGGGAGGTAAATGAGGTAGTATTTCTTTAGGGGCGGCAATTTTGGTTGATATTCTTTAAAAAAAAGCAAAGAAAATTTTGAGAAGAGAAAGGTTGGCCCGGACAAGGGCGGCAGTGAGTAAGCTCGAGTCAGGGGCAGGTGAGTCCAACATTCTTTTACATCCCTAAAAAAAAATTAAAAAATATTTTAAAAGGGCCTAGGCAGCGAACCGCCCCGGGCGAACTAAGAGAAAAAAAATTTCAAGCTATCTCATTCTAATGATTTCAGGTCTATAAAATATAGGTAGACCTTTACTCAGGTACTTACACCTGAAGAATACGATTTCCCCGAGCTAACGCTGCCATTTCTTCTTAAAATACAATTTTTTTTCTCATGTTTCTATCCAGTGCCAGGCAGTACAAACGATCCGATTAATTATCCCGATAATAATATTAATGATCAAAAAAGAGAAATATGAGTAGGCGTGGTGTACTAAGAGATGTAGTGAAATAATTGAGAAAATGAAGTTTTATTAGTATTTAATAGAGTTGGCCGAGTGGTTTTCCCTTCTGGAATAAATAGCCGGGTGGTTTTGTTTCCACCCCAACGCCTTGGACCCTTTGGGCCTCCCTTTCCAAGGGCTTGGCCTATTTATTTATTCATCAGCCCTGATATGCAAATGGCAGTAGTTGTTGTTGTTGCAGGTTGCACTTGTCATTCTCGGCGTCCGTCCGTTTCCGATCCAAGTCGTGCTATTGTCAGGGCATTAGCCACGAGTGCTTTATACCACCCTCTAGATCGTTTTCCGATAGGTATTGTCCTCATCTCAGAGAGATACACTTGCAAATTTATGCTAAGCACCCCCCGCAGAACCGCCCAGCCCTTAGTTCCTTCCCGGCCGAATTAGTTTCAAGTATTCGATGCTAATCGCCATGTTGGTCTTTTTTTCGAACCCCCCTTCATGTCCATTCAATTCAATTAAATCCCACGTCGCATATGGCATCATCATTATCATAACGACATCAATTAGTTTGTTATCACACCTCGCTGGATTCTTTTTAGGGAATTTTGTGGACGACAGCTGTCGAAATTATTGAATTTTTCTTCTACGATAAATTCAATTCCGTCTCAATTTTCGACACATGCTTTTAGTCGACACATACACAGGCAAATACACATACACATAGGGTGTTCGTTTCCTTGACATTCACGTATTGTTCCTGCTCATGTGTCCTGGATTTCCTTCAATCATGGCAGATGGTTCCTTCCGGGAGACAAAAGCATCCCTCACCCGTCCGACAGTCATCTGTTTTCATTACAGGATTACAAAGACACCAATTAAAAGCATCTTAAAATAACATCAATTTAAGGACTTAATTCACCACTCTATTCTATTCTCATTTAATATTGAGGTTTTCTCAGACGGATGATCTGATTTCCTCAGTTGGCTTATTTATTTATTTACATAATCTGTACTTTGAAAATTTTCAGGATTTTATTTCGTATCTAAGATAATATTATAATTTTTTTTTTTAAAAGATAGAATATGTCTTTTCTACATAAAAATAATTAATTCTGAGATTTGAAAATAATATTAAAATAAGTCTATATTTGTTAATTAACCCGCCATGAAAAATCAGATCTCTTCCTCCTGGAGAAAATAATTCTTAAATCCTCAAATAGAGCCCTAGCTTAATAAAAGAGAAGGAAGTAGTATTGGTAGGCATAAATTCTTCCCCTCCCTTCTTTCTCAAATAATGTCTCCACTTCTATTAAGGGTCAGAAAAAAGATAGATGCTTAACCAAAAGGTAGGGAAAGAAGAGTTACGCATTATTTAAAGGGAATGCCAAAATTTTTCCTTTTCATTGTCTGTTTGAGCCAAAAAAAACCTCAAACAAAATTTTCAAACTGAAAATTTAAAGACTAGACGAAAAAATTGTTTTTGAGTAGAAAAACTAAGACTGGGACAAAGAATACATCTAAAAAAATTTGAAAAGGAAAAATCTGGAGGGAGGGAGGAATATCGAGAGGAAAAATTGGGACAAGGAGACCTGAGAAAAGGTGAGGGTCTGGTCAGAGGCCCCTGAACCAAAAACATCTTTATAAAAGTTCAAGTATAATATTGATAAGTGTAAAGTGGGAAGAATTTGAGAGAATTAATTTTAAAAAAGTCCATTTCATTCTTCTTTTTCTCCGTTATCACAAACACTAATAGACCAATTTACTACAAATTGTTTTTATTTTAAATAATTCCATAGAGCAGAGAGTCATTAATTTTTTGTATCCCCCCCCCCTTTTTTGTTTAATGTTTATGTAACGGCCCCACCCCACTAAAGAAAAGGAGGAAAAAGCTATTAAAAAGTTTTAATCTTAAATAATTAAAGAAAAAAGAAGGCATTGCAGCAAAAAAAGAGAAGCCTTTGGATGCCAAAAGATTTTTCATACATTGATCCATCTTCAGTCACTTATTGGCTATTTGTGGTCAGGGCCAAAGTTGTCATGATGTAACAATAAATGTAGATAGATAATACATAGATTCTATTTCTTTTATAGTGAGTGTCGTGTGGTGACACGCGAGTATATTAGAATAATGATTATCATTATTACGTCATTATTATGTCCAGACTTCGCGCCTCCTTTTTGTTATTTCGCTGCCAGAGAGCTATCCTGGCAAAAATTTTAATTATTGAATTATGTTATATATAACATATTATTATGTTATATACAACCCATTCAATAGGCAAGTATCTCTAGTAGTTTTTTTTAAAAGTCATTCGCCTCCATAAATAAGCTATTATTAGCTCTGAGGCCCATATTTAATAATAAAAATATTAATATTTACTAAGGACATTTGTTTCAAAGAATCCTCATTTTTTTTTCATTAAGAAACATTTTCTAATTTCTAACTTTTTTAAACAAAATTTAAATCTTTTTTTTTTTTTAGACGAGTATAATTTTAAGTAAATATCTTAAGTAACTGGCAAAAGCAGAGGATTAATTTGAATTTCAGGCGTTAGTACTGGTGGTGGGGGATGCATAATTAAATATGCTCGAGGCGTGAGCGCCGAGCGAATGCATTTAAATCTGCCCTTATTAAATTCATTAAACGAGGTGCCAAGGCGTTGCATTTGGGGTGCTAATTGAGCCCTCAGGGCGGCCCAATTCCCCCAATCCGCCATCACTATTCTTTGTCCAATTTGATAAAAAAAAAAAAAAAAATCGGTCCGGATTTGATAAATGAATAAAGAATAGTTAAATTGAATCCATTAACGAGAAAAAATAAATAAAAGTAAGGAAATAATAGAATTGGCTAACGAAGGCCGCCCGCCTCAATTTGCATGAATAAATTGCAATCCGCAAATTGATTCTAATCAAAAAAGCAAATCACACCCGACAGACAAACTCGTCCCTCTCTCTGCTATTGTATTGTTATTGTATATAAGAATTCAAATTAATTTTTATTTAGATTTTCATATCAATATAGATTTGTCAGTTCAAATGAAATTTCACTTTTTTTTAGATTGTTAATTTCAATTTTCATGAATTTTTGATAATTATTTTAATAGAAAAATTCAATAAAAATTTTTATTAGTCTATTCATAAAAATATTCAAATTTTTTCATAAGAATGCCATTTTACTATCAGGAACAAAGAGGGAAATATAAAAAACAATATTATCCTACTAACATTAATACTTAAATTTAAAATCTGTTAAGAACATCACGCAACTTTTTCTTTGTTTAATTTCAATTCCCACAATATTTTAAATATAAAAACATACATATAAATATAATCAGAAAATAATAATGGTGGAGATGGAGAGAGGAAGTGGAGGAGTGAATGGGCCTCTCACTCCAAAATAGAAGCATCGGGAATTGGTACCAGCAAGTGGCAATTGGGTTTGGTGTATGGCAAACACGATCCAGGGGAATCTAAACGGAGAATATTTTCTTTTGTTCGAAGGCTTTTACATCATTAAAAATAATAATCATCACAATAATCAAAAAATAATATTATTCATATAATATTATAATTGGAAAATGTTTACCATGACAGGTTGCGGATTGGCTATTGAGTAGCAGAGTAATGATGACGTTATAATCAAAGGCTGCGGGCTGACTTTGACATTTATTTCTAAAAGGATTAACTAATAAAAAGAAATATATCGTAGATGTACTTTCTATATACGTATATACATTAAATAAAACTTATTAAATACCGAATATATTGTTTTTCAAATAATTAAATACATAATAAGAGGAAGAATTGGGAATTAACTAGTGCCTTTTTTATGCCCCATCAACACTATTTATTTATACATATATCTCGATCTGCATAAATAAATACTGTTGTTGATTAAATATCCAATCTTCTTAAAAATCGAATATTTTTTATTATTGATACCAAGGCCTTCCAATAATCTAAAAGACCAGAACGCCCCGAATTGAACTTCAAAACACATAACTATCAAATTTTAATATCGAACGTTTTTTTTAGATAATTTATTAGATCCAGTAATAATTTTCTATTTTAGGAGCGCCAACTGAATTTGGACGAGAAGGGTGAGCAAGTAAAATTTTTGGTCTTTAAAGTCAATTTTTTTTTAGTAGTTTTTATTAGAAATTACATTTATTTTTTTCAATAACTTTCATGTTTATTCATTGTTTTTATTGAAATGTTGATATTTTTTTTTTGGGGGGGGGGGGGGGGGGGGGTTTTGGGGGACCCCTTTTGGTTTTCCCGGGGTAACTTCAATTTTTTTTTTTTTTT
>JAAAKE020163768.1:0-11857 GCA_010014785.2 Anisolabis maritima
GCAGAAATATTATTCGGATTCTAATAAAAATATTGGGGTACTACGCAGTCTATAAATCCACTCTTAAAGCTCAAAACTGTGTATTTGGAAATCCATCCCTCCTTGAATTGAACAAGTTTCACTTATTTTGAAATTCTATTTTTAAACATATACAACTTATGTAATAATAATTTATCTATACTATTTACGTGTTCATTTTAATTATATTTTTTCATTTTAATTTTTATAAAAATATTCTCAAGACCTGTATTATTAACATTTAATTTTCTTAATAAAGGAACATGTGATTTCTGAAAGGTCGCAATTAAAAAATATAAGAGAATATAATAAATAATTTAATTTCTCTTACCTATATATATAATATATAATAGAAAAGTGTTGCGATAGCAAAAAAGTGATTTTAACGAAAATACCCTCTCCTGAGTATATGAAAATAGGTCCGTCTTTCTGTCTATGAATAAGATTTCTCAAAAACGAAAAAACGTACGAATATGAAAATTTATATTTAGGCTAGGTACCCTCGTCGCATGCAAATGGAACCTTTTCAATAAAATGGTCCAAAGAGTATTAGTACTTTACTGATATTTTTTTTTTAGTTTTTTAAATTTTCTCAAAATTAGTTCTAACGATTTTGATTAAAATTCATAAAACAATTATTTATTAAATGATCTTTGAAATGTATTGACCCTTATTCTTCATAAAATTGTCTGGGACCCACTTTACTAATGTAGTCTTTTGCCTTTGTTCGGGAAAACTGCGGGAGTAATTTAAATCATATTGTTATAGCCCTGATAAACAGTGAAAGTAACCGCTCTTCTTTTAAGAGGTGAATTAGAGGAAGACTACTTAGGGATTCCGATCCAAAAAAATCTGATTTGAGAGTATGAGGGCGGTCTGAAAAACGAAGTAAGAAATACAGAGATGGCCGATATCTCGCTTTAAACGATCCTCACTTTTAAGGTGCGTGTGATAGCCGACACTATTGACATATCAAAAGAACGTGTTGGTCATATCTTACATGAACACTTGCATATGAGAAAACTGTCAGCAAGATGGATGCCGCGTTTGCTAACTGAGGACTAGAAACGAACTCGTGTAACCACTTCTGAGTACTTTTAAACGTAATCGCACTGAATTTTTGCGTCGATTTAATACTCTTGACGAAATTTGGATACACCGTCAAAATTCAATCAAAACAATGAGTAGGAGCCGGTTGCAGTGCACCGAAGAAAGCAAAAGTGGTTTAAGGTTATGGCCAGTGTGTTTTGGGATGCTCGAGGTGTTATCTTTATAGATTATCTCCAAAAGGGGAAAACAATCACAGGAGAGTACTATTATTATTACTAATATTATTAATATCACTATTGGACCAGCTGAATAAAAAATTAAAGGAAAAACGACCGCATTTGGCTAGAAAAAAAGTGTTGTTCAATCACAATAATGCACCGGCTTACTCATCGGTAATTGCAACGGTAAAATTGTTGAATTACGATTCGAAATTTTTCCTCATGCACCTTACAGTCCAGATTTAGCTCTGTCAGAGTTTTTCTTGTTTCCGAATATGAAAAATTGGCTTGGTGGTAAAAGATTTTCATCAAATGAAGAAACAAACGATTATTTTGATGTATTTGATTCGTTGTATTATAGTGATGGGATTAAACGACTTGAATATCGTTGGAACAAGTGTGTATGGAGCTAAAAGGAGACTATGTCTAAAAGTAAAGTTAAAAAACTCAAAAAAACAATCTTCTTCTATGTTAGTTTCCTCACTTTTCAGACCACTCTCATATATCACTGAGCTTTCCTTACCTTAGGTAAAAAAAAGTTATGTGGTGTGCATTTATTTACACCATATTTTTTATTTAATTTCTCGTGACAGCATTCCTGACATTCGATTTAGCAGTGAATATTAAAAAATAATATAATATAATCAAACAAATGTTTACTTTTTTAAAATGAAACATTTCTATTGTGTTTGTTAATAATATATAATAAATCTGTTGTCACACAACTTTTTCTTAACTAGTAAGAAAACTAGGTGATATGCTGTTACACCATATTTTTTGTGTTGGGCATCTTAGGTAACCATTCACAATTATATATTAACTTTTATTTTTAGAGACTTGTCAATTACCAATTAATATAAATTAATTTTTTCATTCCAAATTAATCCCAAATAAAAATTTATAATAATCATAAAATAAAAAATAAATTGGCAATTAAATCTCGTTTATTAGAAAAACATAGGAAAAAAAATTTATATTTTGTTACCATGACAAGGAGTTGTCCTATCTTTTCTGTGGGTTTTTAAAATCCCAAATATAGAGTCTCTCAATAGATTGAGGTGTAAAAAGATTAATAGATAAAGATTTCCTAATTTATTATAAGTACAGCCAATTTAATCAAAATAGTCACAAGAGAAATTCATCAAAAACCAAACAAATGGCGTCCAAAGTGGGGGGGGGGGGATAATTAATATAATTCAAAGTTCTCTTAATAAATAATTAATTTTAATCTAAATGGTTAGATAGAATTTTGAGAACTAAAAAACTAAAAAAATTACATTTCATTAGTAATGAACTAGTATTCGTTAGCCAATTTTATTCAAAGCCCTTTTACCTAGATTAAATATAAAATTTCAACCTGAAAATTTTGTTCGCACACACACAAACACACATTCAGATGATTTTGAGAGATCCATTTTTACTTTCTCTTCGTATCTATAAATGAAATATCTAGTGAAAAGTACTGTGATCGAAAAAAATTCGATGTCGAGATTTCAACGGAAATAGACGTTTTGAGGTCCTGAGAGTCTAAAAAATAGGTCTTCTCTCTTTCTCTCTTTGTGTGTGTGTGTGTGTGTAAGCAAAAAAAAAAAAAAGGTATAGGCTAGGGCCTAATTTCTTGCACATGGACGCTTTTGAATAAAATCGGTACTTGTATACTGATGTAATTTTTTAGATTTTTTTTTTATTTTCTCAAAATTGGCACTAATGATATTGATTAAAATTTATAAATTTATATCAGTTATTTATTAAATGTTCTTTGAAATATATTAACCCTTATCCCCCCCCCCCTCCTAAATTGTATGTCTTAGGGTTTTTTGTTATTTTCTCTTAAACTACTCTAACGATATTGATTAAATTGGTTGTACATTATTCTAGATGAATTAGAGAAAGGATATCTAGTGAGCCCGACGCAAAAAATCTGTTGTGACAGCACATCACTCAGCTTTCTTTACCATGGGTATGAGAAAGTTGTATGATCTACTTTTATCAGACCAAATATTTTACTCTCTCCAACCTATATGTCCCCATATGTAATATATAGGTAAAATTTATTGCAATCGTAAAAAAATCAATATCGAGATTTCAATGGATAAACCCTTTTTGAGACCCCCAGAGTTCAAAAAAATCTGGTATGAATAAACGCATCACACATCATACAACTTTCTCCTATCTAAGGTAACTAAAGCTGAGTGATGTCCTGTAAAACCAGATTTTTTGCTATTTTGGGGCGGATAAGGGAACGAACCATTGAGCAGCCCGACTTTTCTTTGCTCTGGAACATCTCGATTGGGATCTTGAGCAATGGAAAAATATTCTATACTCTGATGAGTGCAGAATGTGTTTCCCTTTCATTGATAGAAGAGGACAGTTGTAAGGTCAGGTGAAAGATTTGCAGAATTTTATTTCGGGGAAACAGTCGCCTATGGAGATGGTTCTTGTATGATGTGAGCATTTCTTTGGATGGAAGAACTGAGCTTGTTTTTGTGCCTGGTGCAGGTAGAGGAGGGGTTTGAACACCAACAGATACATCAGGAACATTCTTCAGGAACATGTCGTTCCATATATACGATTCATTGGAGATCGTTTCGTATGCATGATAATGTCAATTATTACACATCACAGGAGACTATCCGCTTTCTGAATACCAACAATGAACTGGCCTGCGCTCCTGACTTTAATTATATATAGTACTATGGGACGAACTCAAACTTAGGGAACGAGCTTGAAATCCAACACCTAACAACTTTAATGAACTTAAATCAGTCTTATTAGAAGAGTGGGAAGAGGTTCCTCAAGATACGATCAGGAAGCAAATGAGATCAATGAAGAGTTGCCTGCAGAGTGTTATTAAGGCGAGGGGATGCGATACCAATTTAATGAGCACTATTGTATTGTGGCGCGAATGGGCTAGTTTGTCGAGCCGCCCTTAAATATTTCATAATAATTATCATTAATTACTATTATTATTATTAAAGTACGTTTTTCGAGATCTATTTGATTCATATGAATCAGATATAAATAAATAAATACATGTCTGGAAGCGGTCAATTTGAAGTCAAATATTATTTTTAATAAAATTATTTTTTGTGAGTGTATATTTTATAGGTAGATCAAGCGACCAAAATCTGGTTCAATTCGATCCCCCTTCACCTCGTAGTCGAGAGGTTAAAGATACTTGACATTTTCAATATTGATAACCTTAAAAGCCAAGGGCTGTGGGTTCGGATCTCAGGCATTCCGAGGAAAATTTGTTTAAATCAATGGGATACCATTTGATGTAAATAAATATACCTGGATCATTGTATCGTAAATAAATATATTGCGTATCGTCTATATGGCTCAGATGCGTGAAAAACAGTCACACACAAACACACAGACCATTTTGCAAAACCCATTTATTTACACTCAGGGGATATCAAAACGTGTATTTCGGTTGCATATCGACATCAATTTTTTTGCAATCGCAATACTTTTTCACTATATATTTTATATATAGGTAAGAAAAAGTAAAAATAAATACGTATATAAAAAGATAAGTGACGACACAAAGAGAAGGAGACGCGCAATAACTCACCAATTAAATACTTTTAAAAAAGTAAAAAGGACTGTTAATAGTTTAATGTTATAATATAAATATACTATTTAATAAAGCAAATAACCTGCCTTATGGAGTAGAGATTTGTTTCTCCTCCTGGATATAAAATATATTTCAAACTTTTTAAAATATCTTTTCGCATTTTAAGTCATATAGATTTTTAAACCATTTAATTATATACGATACAAATTATCTAGATATACTAATTTCTTAGAAACAAGTTACTATTTGAAGTGTGATGAAGGAAGTATAAGGAAGATTCTAATAAAGAATTTGTTTCATTGCTGCAATCTCCCTTGTACTTCTCTCATCTAACATATTTATTTATACTTAATATGCATTTGATTTCAATAAATTTTAATCAGATTCTTCTGTCTGGGATCCGAACAAACATCTTTTGGCTTTTAAGGTTAGTAATATTGATAAAATAATTGGTTACCAATTAATTTAAATAAATCCAGATTGGTTGTGTCAAATGACTATTTATAATTTTTTCGTCTATGGTTATTAAGAAGAGCCACAAAAGCTTCTTTTTTCCTGATGAGTATACTGAAAAAAGGATATTGTTTCTTTATATAAAAAATTTTATATTAATTGGAATGACGCACAGATAAGAGACAGGATTTTAGGTTAGATGAGTATATGAGGACTTTTACCGGACGGTTAGGATGTTTTCTTATGCCGTAATTAGCATAACCATATTAGGAAATAATAAATTATTAACAATGATTATAATAGATTAAACACTCAGTGTCTCACATTTTGTTAATATGTTGAGTTATGAGAGGCATATATTCATCTCACCATATTCCAATTTTCCCTTCCTTACCATTAAGTTTTTCGATAGTAACTAATTTTTTCTTGCGGACCAAAAATGCAACGAAAGAAGAAAAAAAATTATGATAGACTTAATTTTTACTTTCTCTTATCTATATATGCAATATATAGTGAGAAAGTATTGCCATCCCAAAAAAAACATAGATGTAGAGATTTCAACGGAAATACAAGTTTTGAGGTCCTCTGAGGTTAAAAAATAATGGGCCTCGCAAAAAATCTGTCTCGCAAATTGACCTGTCTGTGTGAGTGTGAACAAGATTTCTCAAAAATAAAAAAACGTTCGAAGCAGAAATTTTACATTTAAGATAGGTGCCCTCCGTGCTAGTACCTCGAAGCTTTTGAATGAAATCGGCCAAATGATTTTAGTACTTTACTGATGTACATTTTTAGTTTTTTTTTTTTTTTTTGATTTTCTTAAAATTTCCCCTTACGATTTTGATTAAAATTCATAAAATAATTATTTATTAGATGATCTTTGAAATTTATTAAACCTTATCTTCCCCAAAATTGTTTTGGAGAATACTTTACTCTTGTACGCTTTTAGGAGTTTTGTGATTTTCTCTTAGCTTATTCTAACGAAATTTAATAAATTGGATTAAAAGCTACCTAAAGGGCCCGACGCAAAAAATCCGGTGTGACAGCACATCATTCAGCGTTACTCACCTTAGGTAAGAGAAAGTTACGTGATGTGTGTTTATCACATCAGATTCTTTGCTATTGCAAAATATTCAAATTTTCTTCAAAAGTGGATAAATTCAGAAACTAGCTTTTTTTTTAAATTAACGTTGTAGTTTCTATTTTTGTTTTTTATTCACTGAATCACTAACAAAATATGATTCGATGGCGAGAAGGAACTGTAAAATATGGACACGTTATTTATTTATTAGAGATTTTATTTGCCATAAGGGTTAAAAATGTAAATATGTTTTTTATTTAGAAAAAAAATTGATGTGAAAATAAAGCCTTATTTTTGACTGATATTCCATCCTATTTGAATAAGATTTTTAACAGGAATTTAATTTATTTCATAAATCGTATTAAAAAAAAAAAAAAAAAAACAAATAAAAATTTTGGAATTACCGGGCACGTTTTTATCTCCGGTTCTGTTGTAAAATAAAGATAAAAAAAATGAGAGAAAAATGACTCACGAGGTGGAATGACACGATCCATCGTGGATGTTATAGTGATAGAAAATGGACAACAATATATTCAGTGCCCACACTTGTTCAAAGTGCTTTTACACTCTATGAGTTGACAGCAGTGTCTGACAACCGGAGCGAAACGATGCGCGCACGCACTAATGTTGCTTTTGCACATGCGCTGATGTTTTCTATAGAAGCAGAATAGAAGGGCGGAGGGATGCGCGTCAACGATTTCTCATTGGCTAACTGTCACCCCACTATCGTCTTAAACGCCTCCTTCCGCTTCCTAATTCCAATTTGCAAAAAGAAAAAAAATCGCTAATGCGCTACTTCCCTCTTATTGATAGAGAAATGTTTCTTCTTCTATTTTAGAATTAAAATTTTATAATCTAAATTATAATTATATTTTGATGACTCATTCTAGTCGGTAGAACAATTAATAAATACAATCAATATCAGAAATTTATTTTAAATATTTTGACTTCTATTGCAGTGACCGATGGGGCGAGAAAAAATATTTCAACCATTAATTTATCATTAAAAATAATAATAATACTCTTGATACATATTATATAAATACATATCTATTTAAACATTGATGTAAATATGTCCTCGAAAATATTCTAGCGGCACAAAAAGATAAAAAAAATCCTATTCTATAAGTCTGTTTTCGTCCTCTTCCTCCTTATTCTATATATTTATTGTTGATTTACAAGTTATTAATTTCTTCTCCAGTGTGTGTGATATTTTTTTATGATTTTGTCCGCTCATTTAAGTGTTGTGATATTTATTTATTTATTATTTATTTATATTAGTTATATTTATTTTATATTTATACTTTATTTAATCTTTATTTTCTGATAGTTTAACCTATTTGTGATATTTTTATAAACGGTGTTTTCCGCTCGTTTGGATGCTTTTTTTTAAATCTATTTACTAGAATTGTGATTTTTCTTCTATTCCATTATTATTAACATTTTTGTGGCATTTTTCATTGTTAAATAAAAGGACTTATTGAGCACTATTGTGGCGCCAATGGGCTAGTTTGTCGAGCTCACCTTAAATATCTCATAATAAGTATTATTAATTATTATTATTATTATTATTATTATTATAGAAGGTTTTTCGAGATCTATTTGATTCATATTAATCAGATATAAATAAATAAATACATGTCTCGAAGCGGGCCATTTGAAGTCAAATAATATTTATAAAAATTATTTTTTGTGAGTGTATATTTTGCAATTGGATCAAGCACCCGAAATCTGGTGTAAAGGAAGCACACCGATGCCCCGGATAGTCTGGAGATTCCGGGTTCGGTTCCAGGGGGCCAAGAGTCGCTTGATCCACCAGCAAAATATACACTCACAAAAAAAAATGATTTTATTCAAAATATTATTTAGCTTCAAATTGCCAAAAACCTTATAACTTATGGTAAATGTTCCTCGCAACACTATGAAAGGGTTTATGCTGCATATAGTAGGGCTTTAGAGCCGACCAAGATATAGGTCACCTTGCTGGTTTAAAAACCAGCTGATAAGTGAAAAAATTTTTTTTTAAAGGAAAAATTGACAAATACGTGACAAAATGGACAAGACAAATAAGACTAAGAGACTGGAGGATAAAACTAAGAAGGAAGAATGATAAAAAGAAAAGAAAAAACAAATTATTGCACATATTGTACATTAAAAATATGTAATGTATATACATATATGCCCCCAAAACCTCAAGGGAAGGTAAGGAAAAAAGGAATCAATAAATAGAAAAATAAATAAAAACAAAAGGCAGACCAAGGGCCTCCGGCTCTCACAGAATTAAATAATATACAAAATGCCTTAAACTCTTAACAATATGTAGTTAATTTGTTCTATAACATATCATTTTTATATTTGTCTCTTATTTGTTTTTTGTTTTTTAAAATAATTTAAAAATGTTATTAAGACCCGAGTGAAGAATAATTATTTATATCACGGAGTTCTTAGATTTTGAATTTTATTAAGATTAAATAAAAAATAGTGAATCAAATATTTAACCTCCTATTTTGAGATACAAAAATAAATAAAATAAAAATCATTTTTTAATTATTTATCGTTTGGGCGCTATATTTGAATTTCATTAAGATCCAAAAACAAAGAATTATAATATTTTGGAGTGTATCCGATGGGGATGTGTGGATTAATGGCACTCCCGCTGATTGATGGCACCTCCACTGCTTGTTTACGAACACAATTTTGATTACTCCTGACCTCTTATCTTTCTCTTTTTTTATGAGTCAAAAGAAAGAAGAATTAACTAATCGCTTGCTTCTATTTGAGCCACTAGACATATAAATGGAGAGCGCACGTCTGGCATTGCAAGAAATTGCAATTTGTGCTTAAATCAAACCTTCGCCAATTTATTTGAGGTAAAGTCAATCAATAATGTATATATATATAATAATATTCCCAGCCATATCAGAAGATCGAAAGGGCTGAAAGGTTTTAGGCTGGACTCTTTGCGTATTTATATAGAAAACATTAGTGCATACAGATCTGTCTACTAATTAATTAATAAAATATTATAAAAATGCTGTTAAATCAAATTCCACCCAGAAATAAATTTCATTAATTGATAAAATTGTGTTTCATCCGCTTAAATATAAAATTTCAGCCTCGAACGTTTTTACTTTTTTCAGAAATCTTGTTCACATACAAAAATACAGACAGAGAGATAGAAAATTTTAAGAGACCCATTTTTTTAGACTTAGGGGACCTCGTGTGGAAAAGGTGTTTCCGTTGAAATTTCGACAGTGATTTATTTTACGATCGTAATATATATATTTCATATATAAAGTAATAGAAAGTAAAAATTATAATTATTCTTTTAATTAAATTCAAATTATATTTTTTTTCTTCTTTGTTCTTGCCTTATTTCCGAGATTCGTCGTTAGCATAAAAATTTATAGGTACAACTGGGACAAGAGGCAAACTGGTCTATCACATATCTTATTTGTATAGCGTATTTTCTCTCTTTCTTGAGAGTGAAATAAAAATATAAAAACTATTTTAGCCAATTGAAGGAATATCAACTTAATTATAAATTTTCATTAAAAATACAAATATGGTTTTCTAATCTGAGAGTATAAAATATTAAAAATATTTATTAGAATGATGAATATATGGACGGACGAAGGTTATTTATATTCACTTAGGTATATAATAACCTCGAGTTTCTGTTCTGAGTGTGATGATTGCTTCGGATTTTTCCTGAAATGACCATATTTTTGCGGTCGCCAAATCTGCTGCTAGGAAACATGGATTCCTCTTCATATCCAGTATTTCTTCCCTCACCAACTTCTAACTCTATACCAGGCTCAGATTCGTCTATGTCTTGAGTATGGGTCCCATCTATGAAACTCACGAATAGTATTAAATAGAACTAATCAATTCTAGTCTTACTTTATCTCTATAGCTCCAGTGACTAGATTCTCTACTACATTCTTTCCTAAAATTTAGAATCTTTAATCTTTCAAATCCATCCTAAACAATAACGTTTTAAAGTCCTTACTCTCTCTTACTCCTTTTCTTTCTGGTTGCATATGACTACTGGACGTTATAGGACCTTATGCTTCCATATCAAAAAATAAATAAATAAATAAATAAAATATATATATAAAGATAATTTAGTGATTCCTTTTAAGCCAATAGAGGTGTGGACACCACATCTGGCTTCCAGGGCTTATCAAGAAAAAGTTTTAAAGTCCAGTTAATCTTCTGTTAAACCACTCTAAGAATCCAAATGTTGACAGTAAATAATAATATCCTTAAAAAGTTTATTTTATTAACCAGAGTAAAAAAACATTAATATAATAATTATCATATTCTTTATGTTCAATAAATATAAAACCTAAAATATCGAGATAGCGAAAGTAACAACAAATGGTCAAAATTTAAAGACCACACCGCTCTTATAGAAAAAATTTATAAAAAAGGCAAATATTATGCCATATATATGTGTTTAGGAAATACCTTACTTTCGAATTAGAAATTTAAAAAAAATAATTGAAAAAAAAATTTTTAAAACAAGAAAAACTAATATTAAATTATTTATTTATATTGTTGGCTACCAATTAATATGAATAAATAAAATTTGAATGAATTTTGATAGTTTTTAAAGCTGACTTAACACAGAAGCAGTAATAGAATGTTGATTGATTTTGTTGTTGAAAGCTTGAGATGTTTCATTTTGTTCGATCTCGATTATACATTCTATAGTATTATTATAAAGGGGCAGTCTTTGACTGAACGGGAATTTGGGGTCCCTTCCCTGACAGTCCGAGTAGCGCGTCTGGGGCCTATTGGCTTGGCATGAATGCCAGAGGGTTGGTGAAGGCTAATCAGCCGCGCCAACTAGGTCCTGACGGACAGCGGTTTTCGAAAAGAGAACGCCCACACCCCCAATGGTATGTCTGGTGCGGATACGGACTCTCGTAGTAAAAGCAGCAATCCCGCGGAGGGTTACATGGCTTGGATCCATCAGGAGTGGTGTGGGATGCATCCAGAGCTGAATAATCTGACCCCACAAAACCTTCGGGATTACGCGGTCTACCTTCGTCCACAAGGATACCTAAACGCTCCGCGGAGATCGAGGGGAAGACGCTCAAGCAAAAGATCTAGCTTTAGACGATCTCTGTATCGCCAGCCTCTCCCGTTGGTCAGTGCCATTTCCACCGGCGACGCCAATGATCTGAACCAAAAAAGAAGGAACATAAATCGACATACTCCTCGAGTCGTTGTGTGTGTGCATGCTTCCGAGGCTCGTGTTGGTCTCTGTGTAGTCAAGCCCCGAGGAGTAGGCAGATTGAGGCCTCGAAGTCAACCCAAACAAAACTAACAACACAACACCCTACCAAGCCCGCCCTGGACCTCAAAACGAAATCCAAACCACCGCCACATCCACATCCACATCCACTGACCAAACTTGGGGACTAGCAAGATTGCGACCCCGAAAACAAA
>JAAAKE020163790.1:0-54571 GCA_010014785.2 Anisolabis maritima
GGCTACATTACTCTTGGTTCAAGTTGCTTTTTTATAAAATTGAATTGATGTGTTTACGTAGATAAAAGGATTTTTAGATTTGTTCTTTTGTTTTAGAACATGGAAAGACAGTTAAAATTTGCCAACCCTCGGAGATGTGAGTATGAAAGAAGGAAATAAAGACTAGAATTTAAAATTCCTTTGCGCTTTGGAGAGAGGGCACAAGCACCGTTAGAAGACGGGTTAAAGAGCATCACGGTGCCAGACCCATTTTTTGCTCGTGTGGTCAAACCGATGTGAAAGCCATTGTTCCTCGAGAAGTTGGTAGCGTTCCTTGCTTAAAAGAAGAGGCTTTCCTCGTCTGGAGAAAAAAAAAAATTGAATCAAATTCTTGTTCTTCTATCCAGTTTTTTATAGTTTTATATCTTCCTTCCTTTATGTTGTGAGAATCCAAAAATTTTTTTTATTAAAACCAAACTTCTTTTTGTAAAGGCTAAATATAGGCTGCAACCCTTTATTAAAAAGAAATGATATACCTTCTATTTAATGTGGGTTAATCTTTCGATGTATGAGTACAATCTCTCTCAAATTCTAATGAATAAAGTGTGATAGAATTTCTTGTTAATTTCATTTACTATCCCTTTTTGTAATGAATATTAATTATCAAAAGCCCTGTTAATTTATTAAAGTTTTTATTCAGTTCAATTTCTTTTAAGATATATTCTTTGTAATTTATTTTTAATAAAGAAAAATAAATAAAATATAATAAATATGAACCAAATGTATAATTCTGTTGAAATTTCAAATTTTTGTATCCTGATAAGCCAGTCTCTGGGAATTGAACTCGGAATCTCTGGGCTTTATGCATTAAAAGATCAGACCACATTCAAACACATCAAATCTAATAATAAAAGCCACTGGCGACTCGGAGCAGGCTGCAAGCCAGTGAGAATACATCTAAATTGGTTCTAAACCCTATTATTATTATCAAAAACCCACAAGGATTGGGGATATTATTTGACCAAATTTTTCCCTTTATATATATATATGAAAGAAAAGTAAAAAAATTATATCTATGGCCTCAATGTTTTTTTTTCTAAATTAAATAAAATCTTATAAATTCTTTTGTTAATAATAAAAATCAAACTTTAATTTTCTTATTTTCAGAATATGACAGCTTGTAGGGTTTGCTTCGTAATTATTTGACTTTAATTGATGCAATTTAAGTTATTATTTCTAGTATATTTTAATATAATAATAATAATAAATAATAAATAATAAATAATAATAATAATAATAATAATGATAATTGAGCAAAAGTGCAGAAAGTAAAAACTCGGACATTTTTGCATATTTAAAAAACCCGGCCGGATTGAAATTTAAAAAAGAGGACATATCCAGGGAAAAAGGACATATGGTAACCCTACATAAATAAATTTTAATTGTTATTTGTTTGATCTGATCTCATAATCTATTATAATACAGTTTTAATTAAAGACCAAAATTTTGTGTGTATTTGTGAAAAATGTCTATATATATATTTCCATCAACTCTTTTTATAAAGGATTGATCAGCTAATTTTGGTTAAAATTAATTGATGTTGGGAGGATAGATAAATAAAAACCCTTTGTTTATATTTGCACAAATTTAAATGTAAAAAATACACTTACTTGAGCTCTCTGTCTTCTTCTCCAAAACTATCTAAATAAACGGATCCCCAAAGACAAGCTCGTTTCCCCCGAATCACAATTATATAAGATGAGGTTACCACTAGAAAGATGCCAGTACCCCCACCGCAATCTACAGAATGCTGCAAAAAGAAAAAAATATTTAATTTAAAAATATCAATAAAAATTTTCTAAAAAAAAAGGGGGGTGGGGGAAGAGGAGCAGAAGATTTTAAATAAATGCAATACTGACAATGTCTAACAAATGTTCTGTTCCTATTTTGTAATAATTTATTGGAACCTATAAAATGTTACAGTTTTGAATATATTTATTAATGGCTGCAAAGAAATAATTTTATTTTATAAATTTAAGCATTTTCTGCAAGTGTAATTATAGATATAGAAAATAAATAAATGACTTGGGCACTCAAATTCCAACGTATGCCACTGGATTCACCCTATATATATCTTTTTAGAGAAAAAGAAATCCATTAGATTACCAAAAGATAGTAATCGCTTGGTGTCAGGTCCGGACTCTAAGGTGGAATCATCAAAACTTCCCAACCAATGTGTCCCCGAGCTTCTGGGGAGTCATTATAGACGTATGTGGCCTGGTGTTGTCCTGATGGACACAACTCCTCCCCTATTGGCCAATTCTGACCGCTTCTGGTCGATCGCTAGCCTCAAACAGTAGAGGTCCGAATTTAGTGTTTGGCCATATGGATACCATAGTGGATGATTCTTTTCCAGTCCCACCAAACACACAGCAAAACCTTCTTGGTTTGGCCACCGGTCTGAGCCGTTTCGCCGAGTTTTAGCACAATATTGTCGTATGTAACCCATTTCTCATCCCCAGACACCATTCGTTTCAGAAATGGCTCGATTTGGTTCCGTTTGGCCAAGGCTTCGCAGCTGGAAATTCGATCCATCATGTTTTTTTGCGTCAATTCGTGTGGCACCCAAACATCGAGCTTCTTTTTGAATCCAGCTTTATGCAAATGGTTTAAAACTGTTTTGTCGATCTTCAGCTCCTGGACGATACTACGACTGATAACATGTCGCTCTACTTCGATCATTTCCAAGATTTTATCGACATTTTCGACGGCCCTACCTGTGCGAGGTGCATCTTTATCATCAAAATTACCAGAACAGAATCGACGAAACCAAAATTGTACATGATTGGCTGTGACAGTATCGGGACCAAACACACCATTCACAATTTCGGCCGCCTGACTTGCATTTTCGCCTTTATCGAAGCAAAATTGTAAAATATACCGAATTTTCTCTTTATTGACGTCCATCTTGAAACTTGATCGATCAATCACAAACTGTTAAAGAATTTTTTTTAGTACAAAATGTCACTTTTCCAACGAGTATAAATATGAACCTATGCAATCAATACATCACGCGATATATATCACTAGATCCACCTACCGAAAAAATAATGGATTTCTTTTTCCCCAACCTATTATATATATATATAAAGAAAGAGAAAAATTTTTCAAGGCACTTCAAGAATCTTTCAAATATTATGATATTTGAAAGATTCTTGAAGTATTAAATATTAAATATTTAACATGCATTTATATTTTATACATTTAATAATATTTGAACACCAATGCACAAAGCAAAACAAAAATTTAAATTAAAGAAAAAATATTGTTTTTGTTTTTCTTAAAACTCACCTGTACGGCTTCACACACATTATGTTGTTTGCAACAATTTTCTTTCAAGCAAACAACTTGCCCACAAAGTAGACAGACGCTTGTCTCCCGCGGCACAGAATGACATTGACTGCATTGCCGTCGATGATAGAACTGAAAAGAGTGAATTAAATAATTGAATAAATAAAAGTAATTAGGATAATAAAAGACTATAAAGGGCTTATTAATAAAAATCTGTTGTGGTCATCATCACATCACACAACTTTCTCTAAGATAAGGAAAACCGAGTGATGTGCTGTCACAACAGATTTTTTTGCGTTGGGTCCACTAGGTAGCCGTTCAATGTACAGTCAATTTGAATTTATTTTGTTTAATATATGAGAATTTCATATGACTAGTACTTTGTTTTCCGAAAGATGTTTGAAATTGAACCCTTTAAATTGGGGGCCCTACTATTTTAAGGTGGAAAAAGATTAATACATCTTAAAGATTATCTAATTTATTATAGGTACAGCTAACTTAATCAATATTGTTAGAATGGATTAAGTGATATTGACAAAAAAGCTAAAAACGCACAAGAGTAAAAATGACTCTAAATAATTTTCGAGAAGGAGAATAAGGGATAATACATTTCAAACATCATAATTGATATATGAAATTTTAATCAAAATCGTTAGAGCGAATTTTGAGAAAATCAAAAAAATATCTAAAAAGGTAGATCAGTAAAGTACTAGTATGTTAGCCGATTTTATTCAAAAGCTTCGAGGAGTAAGCGACATGGGTTCCTAGCTTAAATATAAAATTTCAGCCTCAAGCCTCTTTTCGTTTTTGAGAAATCTTGTTCACACACACAGATCATTTTGCGAGACCCATTTTTTTTACTTTTTTTTATTTTTACTCAAAATGTGTATTTCCGTTGAAATTTCGACATCGATACTTTTTCACTATATATTTCATATATAGATAAGAGAAAGTAAAAATAAATTATCTTTAGCATAATATAATAACATACAGGAAAAGAATGATAAAAATTGCATATATAATTTCATCATTAATATCCAAGCCTTTTGATTACTATTTTGAGATACTCTTAGGAAAATAAATGTTCTCCTCGAGACAATGATAATCAATAAAAAAATAAAAAAAAAAATTTTGTTAATTTTTCCATCTGGTTGCAATAATTTATTTTCCTAAAAGATAAACTACACAACCATAGTCGCATAAACATAATTTAAAATACTTAGCTTTTTTGATAATTTCTCAAATTCTCAACGTATGTAATTCTAATTTTCATATTAATTAAGTTAATAGACAACTACCAAAAAATTGTAAAAGGTCAAATTTTAGAAAAAAATTTACGTTAGACTATTTTTCTTTTCTATTTATCATACTCACTTGGAAGATAGTATCGTAGAGAGGAGGTAAAACGAGTAATCGAGGCGGATGCCAAGTCATATGGGCTTCTGCAAGGAGAGGACGAATGGCATTTGTTGTATTTGTGGGGAGTGACCCCAATTCAAGACACCAGGCAACGGCAATTGGAGGCGCAAGACTTTCTGTTGATGGATCTAAATCAAGATATCTTGTAAGTCTGAAAAATTCCGTTTGGATATCTTCGTCATGTGGTCCAGGGGCTGGAGGAGGATTCGAAGATTCATCAGAATCGGCTTCTTGCAAAGGCCGTTCATAAAGATGATGCCGAAGAAGAGCTGCTACACGCAAAAAGGGCAGGCACAGTCGATATACCTATTCAAAACATTTAAATTTAACATAATTAAATGAAATATCGTCCTATGTTCTTATTTTACAGGAGTAAAAAAACCATGTAAAGAGTAAATAAAATATAGAAATGTATATAATCCGACAGCTATGTTAGAGTCATTGAGAAGTGAAGTTGAGGACTCCCACCATTCTCAGTTAGACAATCCTGGCACATTTGAGAATATTTACCAACAAGTAACTTTTATTATATAAGCTCAGTTTTTTTGGAAATAAATATTACGCAATTTTCTTTCTACTTTAGAAGTATAAAAAAAATCTTAAAAAAAACCTCGAATTTAAACGAAATTGGTAATATTGTTAAGAATAATCCTACGAGGTTGCCTTTTATATTTTTGGGATTTGAGATCAAAAACAAATCTTTTTGACGGTCAAATGTTCATGCAATATTGTATGCTGGTCCCACTAATAGCCAAAGATACCTCAATCTCACGATAAGTCACATGACGATCTTGCAGAATCAGTTCAAGCACAGTATCAATGTTTTCCGGAACAACAACCGATTTTGGACGACCTTCACGAATTCGTCCTTAACTGAACTACGGCCACGATTGAAGTCGGCAAACCATCGATACATAGATAAACCTTGATGGTGCTTCACTGATGCACTGTTGGGTTAATCCACGTCTAAAGTTGTAAAATATAATCGCTCGAAAATTTTCACGATTTAATTCCATTTTTAGCCAAGATGATTTCAAGTTATTGTAAACCACACAAATATCCCTCGTATGCCAATACGTTCTGAGTACGTATACCATAAAAAATGTCAAACTTTAGGATAGAAGCGTAACCAGCACTAGTTTAGCGCAATCCCGAAATATAAAAGGCAACCCTCATAAAATGAAAAGATAAACAAAGAGAGGCGAGACTAAGGAAAATGCTGGATTTATGAATAAAGAGGAGAGGAGTGCAGAGCCCCCTTAGAATTAGAAACAAAGATGATTTTTCTAGTGAACATGTGAACAGATTTCATATTCATTCGTATTCTAGGCTTCTTAAGGACCCCTAGAATTTTTTGGGGAGGAATGTGCATTTGCAGTTTTTCATTTCTTTCTCGAGCAGATGTTATAATTGATCACTAATAATAATCTTATTTCCCTTCGGTATTTGCCCTTTCTTTTTTAAAAAGTGCTCGTGCCCTGAAGTAATCTAGATTATGAGTCGAAACCTGTAGACACATTCACTAGAAAATAGATTTTTTAAAAAAGAATCTTTGTTTCTATTACTAAGACTGCCCTGTACTTTCCTTCTCATTAAGACGGTGTTTAATTAAAAAAGGAAGTGTAATTACTTCAAGTTGTAGTTGATGGGAATCAAGAGATGTAGCCATGGGCTCCGCCGCCAAAGCTACAGGCCTATTTAAGCGTCTGGCTGCATCAACATCATCAGCATACACTTGACTTGCTTCAAGTGCACGAATGACCAGGCCTAGGACATCATCAATCTTGCAGAGTTTATCTGAAGAGGGTAAACATGACCATTGACTACGATCAGCTGCTGACATGTGAAAAGTGAGTTGTGCAACCGCTTGCACATATATTAGATGATAGAGGGTGCGAACCACGCAAGTAAAATATACTGAAAAATTAAAATATATATATTATATTAACATATTGAAATCAAGAATAAAACGTGTAATAGTGAACTTACTTTGATCTAAATGAAGAGGTAGGAGGAGGACAAAATGTGTAAGAAGAGCGGTAGGATCTCGAAGAAGTAGTGGCACTTCAGCGACTGGTACCACAACATCCGATGGTCCAAGGGAAGCAGGAATCAAAGCGTGTGGATTACTGGTGCTGGGACCAGGACCTGCAGTAATGGCAGCATTTGGGATCACCATCGGCGATGTTGGTGGCTCCGAAGATGAAAATGAAAGCCCAGATAGACGAGACCAAGTATCCCAGGCAGGCCACTGTGCAAGTGCACGGGCATGCATAGCAAGCACGTGAAGCAATGGAACTGTAAAGAAAACGACATATTATATAAAAATCTTCCTTTGATAGTGAATTTAAATAAAGGGATAAATACCTATGCAGGAACGTTTGGGAGGAGCAGTGTGAGATGCTGCATTGGCAGCTGCAGCACGTAACAATTCCACTTCTAAATTTGTGCGAGCAATGGAACTTACGAATAAAAAGACCGATTGCCAGGAAGGATATTGGGATCGTTGTTTGAATTTGATTTGTGTTGCTGCTCTCATATCTCCCATTGCTTTGGACATGGCTTCTTCGAGACCTGTCGCCGTTGACGGTGGTGGCGGGTTCTCTTTAAGTAAATCAGCTATTTCGCGTGCAATTGTATGCTGATCTGTTTCTTGACCGTTTGTTGTCGTATTTCCATTAGCACCAAAGCCTCCAATTACTCGACTCCGAACCATTGCAGCTGCACATTCACCCAATCTGGGTGAAATTGGAAGGACTGAATTTGCAAGCTGCCGACAAAGTGGACACCAGTACTCCCCTCTGGAAAATAAAAAAATAAATCAAGTTTAAAAAAATTGAAATTTGATTATTAAGTAATTTTATTTTGGTACTTAATCGACATTCTGATTATAATTAGAGGTGAGAGGTATATAGAAGTGATTTTATGGGATTTATATACTTGCTTATAATTGTAATGATTATTTATTACGCTTTTTCAGAATTATCTTAGTTTAGTATTATAAATTTTCATTTTAATTTTACTTTTCCAACTTTATATTATATAAAGGCGGACGATACATACCGTTTTGAAAGGAGGAGTACCGTTTTTTTAACACTCCACTCGTTTTAACAAAAATATCTATTTTGATCCGCTTTTCATTAGTTATAAATATACATGTATAATATTATTTTTTTAAAGAATATTTTTTTATCAGGAACGGTCAAAGATAAATATCAATAATGATCTTTGCTAATTAAAAGATAAAATTGAGCCTTAGATTGTGGAAAATTTTACAAAAAATCTTTACAATATTATAATCCGAAAATGTTTGCCATGACAGGCTGTTGATTGGCTATTGAGTGTCTCGTCATGATGAGATTGCAATCATAAGTTGCGAGCAGAGTTTGATTTTATTTTTCTAAAAAGGAGGTTATTTACTAATAAAAAATGAAAAATATCGGGGATGAACTGGTATTAAAAAATTTGAAAAATTGCTTCCTCCCTCTATACATTGAAATAGTAAAATATCTTTTTGGTTTAAAATTAAAATAAAGATAATTTTTTTTTTGTTATGTCTTGTGGCAAGAAAAAAATATTAAAAATAAAAAAAAATATTTTGTGATCATCCGGCCCAACGCTTTTATCACCCTAATGACCCGTTTTTGAGTTAAGAAAATATTGTCAACCTATGTAAATAGTATATGGCAAATTTCAACATATTTTTTCATTAATCAAATAATTAATTCTTAATCCACATTTTATTTTGTTTATATTTTTCTTGTCTCAAAACTAGAAGTTTTTTGGCTTCAGCTGTGCAACTTAAATTGTTTGATATTCTCCAAGTGGAGCAGTTACCAGCACAAGTTCAAACCTTATAAAATTTTAAGTTTTAGAAAAAATAAATTTTAAATTTATGAAAATTATAACATTAATTTTCCTTACAAATTTTCAAATTGTTTTTCGGCGAGGCGAACTCGTGGGAACTTTGAAAATGGGCAAGGCATTTTTCTACTTATTTTATTTTATTTTTTAAAATTCAAAAAATTTACCCTTCTATAGCAAGTGTTTGCTGCCGTTGTTGGCCACGTAAAGAGTGTAAGTAAGCTTTAAGACAATCCAGATGCAAATGATGGCCACAGGTTTGAAGATGCACGCCAGCTTGCCAGGCAAAACTCACAGACATCATCACAGACTCGGGATTGAAATGTCGAGTAAATTCTTCAAATCGCTTTTCAAATTCACTAAAATTTAAAAAAGTAAAAATATAAGTAAAGATAACTAAAAATAAGAGTTTCTTTGTTCTTACCATCCTTGGGTATCATCCCTGCGTTGTTGAGCCAATCGTTCCGCTTCATTAGTAGCTAATCGAGGAGAATCTGCGTGTTTTCTTCGATGGCCAAGGACACTGGTGGGTTGAACAAGAACAACCAAACCGATTGGTTTATCTTCTAAACTTGGGGTGGTCTGGTTGCATATTACACAATGATATTCACGAGCTGGAAGAGATGGAAAAGAACTCGAATCTCCTGACATATTTCCAGAATTATTGGCACCATTACTTGAAGTTGAATCTCTCCATTCCATTCCAGCGTCCATTCCTTCCTCTAAAATAAAAATAACAAAATTATTTTATAGCGCAATTATGTAATGAGCAATGAATCGAATGCAGTTAAGTCTCTTTTTATGCGATTCAGTTTGAGCGGTGCGTTTATATTATATTTATTTAGATTATATGAAATTAAAAAAGTAAACAAATGTAGTTTTATTTAAAAAATAAAAATGTTCCATATTTGTATTTCTTCTGTCTTGAATTTGGATTAGATTTCTTTTAGTTCTTTTCACTTTTCAGTGTCCAATTGGCAACAGTGTACGAAGTTGGATTTAATACATTTAAATAAAGTAGTATCAGCCAAGATTAATTAAAGAGGTGAGTGATCAGGTGTTTTCTTTTTATTACTATGTTTAATTTTGATAATTTTTATTTTTAAGATTTAATTTAGGCTAAAGGAGACAAAGAAAAAACACCAATTGACTTAGAAATGAAAATTGAAATTTTGGATTGTCTAGCAAAAGGACAGATCTACAGAAGTTGGTAAACGTTTTAATTAGGTGAATATACTAATAGGGCAATTAAAAAAATGAAGTTTCAATTCCAAAATCAATTATTTATGGCACACAAATGAGAAACATTAAAGGAATCAGCTTCGCAAAGTTTAGTAACTGATTACAAAAAAACAAAATCAACAGAAAACAAACCTGTAGATGATGCTAGTTCTATTTGTGAAGAACAATTGCCCTTACCTTACAAATCTAATGCGCTGACTATTTCCCCTAGTGATAACAGTGATTTTGAACAAGTTCAAAACGATTATGAATATTACCAGATAGCAACAATAATTCTGAGCAAAGAAATTAATCAAATTATAACTAGTAAAAATAAATAAATATTCTTATTTCGTTTTTTATTTTATTCCTATTTTTATAATTATGGAACCTATTTACAAGAATTTAATAATATTTTTATGTGATTATTTGTACAAGTGTCTGTGAAAAGTATCTATCGCATATAAAGAGACTCAACTATTTATGAGAAATTAATGAATTTTATAAAGGAAATTCGATATAATAATTTAGATTTATAAACATTTAAATTCATTTATTTATGAGTACTTGATGATAATAAAAATAATTTCCGAATTCAAAATAAAAAGCACAACATTTACAAACTATTAAAAAAAAAGCTCTAAAGTTTAAGTTCGGGAAAGATACTTTCTTTCTTTTATTATTGATATTGTCAGTTTTTATATTTTATGGGTATAATTTTATTGAAATATTTAAATTCAAAAACAAATTCAAAGACAAAAAAAAGGTCCATAAAATTTTAAAAGTAAATTTGAATAAAAAAGAGCCTCTTTCTTATACAGTAATTATTTACCTCCAGTGACGTTTCGCGAACTGTCACCAAAATTCAGCCAAAGTTAAGCTCATGTCTCCGACAATCGTACGTTAAATGTATATGTTACCGGTAATGAATGAAATCAGGTAATATTGACATTAACTAATTAATGTTAATGACTAACTAAAACTTTTAGTTAGAGTCCAAAAAAAAAGAATTTTTTACTTGAACTAGATAATGTTGATATTAACTGGTAAAGAATACTTAATATAAGAAATTCTTTAAAATAAACAAACCGCTCGCATCCTCGAAAATAATAACTATAGAATAGAAAAGATAATTTTCCAATTAATTTCAATTTTGTTTGAACTGACTATATTTTTTCTGGGTTCCTAGTTCATTCTGAACGAAATTTCCAAAAATGATGGAACTTAAAATATTCTATCTATTTAGAAAATATCGAACCCAACCAAACTATACTGAATCGAACCACTAGAAGTTGTTTTAAATATAGTCATTGATTAACTTTCAAACTAAGAAAAATCTATTTTATTTTACTGAAGATCGCTTCCCTTCTTCTGCAAGCCACGCGCCCTTGCCAGGGGTTGTTGTTTTAAATATTAACGTTTAATAATATTTTTAATCTAAGGAGAACCTATTTTATTTCACCGTAATCCGCGACCTATCTTGGGTGCAATGAGGCATGGTGGTGTTTTCCTTAAATTACCTGAGAAGGGTCAGTTAATGATGACATTACTAGTTAAAGTAAAGTAAAGAATAGAACTTTAACTGAGAGTTCTAGGTAATTAACTAGTTAATGCTATCATTACCTGTAACAGTAACATATATACCACAATATTTGTAGATAGTAGATGTAGATGAATGAAGAGGCTTGGTAGAATTACATATTACGATTGGTGAAGACGATTTTTTAAAATTATGACTGCCCTTGTTCTAAAGATAGGTGAAGCATAGCCTCGAATCGTCCACGAAGGTAGATAAATAGTGACTGGCCCAAAAAAATCTGTTTTCATTTCAATCCTAATCATCCAGTGAATGGCCACAATTGATTATGTATTTAATTATAAGCATATTAATAGCTCCTATTATTTAATTTTCTTGTAAAAAATAAAATAAAAATGAATCATTAGTTTTTCTAATGTTAACCTCAAGTATTGTCAATGGCAATAGATAATCTGAATTTTTATAATGGGTTAAATAAATAAATATGGATACTCATTCATTTTTATCTTAAAAAAAATTTAATTAATAATAATACCATTATCCATTGCGCGTTGCATGAATTGTTTTTGTTGATTTGCAAATTCCTCAATAAGTTTCTTTTGTCTTTCTTTAGCTTTCCTTCTACGTTCTTCTCGTTCTTCCCTTTCTTTTCTTTCTCGAGATTCTTCATCAGCTATATCAGATCTCCGAGCCTTTGGCCATATACGAGCTCGTGCTTCCGCTACAGCTTCCCTAAAAAAAGTTTAATCATTTAAAAAACGATTGTAGAATAGTAGAAGCTATTTTCACAACAAATATATGTTTAAATTAAGAAAAATATGATAGTTTTATTTTTTATTTTTCATTAACAATACCAAACCTTAAATATCTGCTTTCTTAAGCAAATATTACTTCTTTAAAATTATCTTCATATTATTTATTAGTATTATTATTTTATTATATTATTTAAATAATTAATTTATAGTTATATACCTGCAAGGAGCGTCGAGACGTGTGATTCTTCGCAAAAGTCTTGAGACGAACCAAGCTCCATCACCAACGCAATATTCTAAATTTACTGGAGTTTCATCATCAGGATTGAAGGAATCTACAACTCCTGTTAATTGGCTATGCAATATCAGTAAGAGAGAAATTATAGATTCATTGATATTTATATGAGAATCACAGGCTATTCCTGAAGATACACCGCTGGAACTGGCATCAATACCAAGTCCAGGCATTGAAGAACTTGAACTAGTCCCGGAGACCCCATTGCTAGGAGACTCTGCTGCCGTAACAGGTCTTCTAATTCGTCTAGTTTGAGTGACCACAGTCCCTGAGGTGCCAGCAGCCGACGTATTGGCAGGAACTAGAGCTCCATTGTTATGAAGGATAGTTGAAGGGTCACTAGTGCTTGGGCCTTAAAAAAAAAGAATTTTAGGAAGAGAATTGAAGAATTGAATTAATATAAAAGGTTCCCCCCGGGATGATACCCACCAGCATGAGGAACGATTTCGGTCCCAGCCATAACAGCGGGAATCACAGCCGGTGCAGGAAGTGCTCCTGATGAAGATCCCTCTGAGTTGGGATTCCATTCTAATCCTGGAGGAACCATAGATACAAGATCTACTTGGGATGAGAGTGGAGTTGGCTCCAAAATTTCTAATTCCAAAGCCATTTGACTATCTAAAGGTTGAGTTGTATCAAGAACTTCCATATCACGTTCCCATTCTCCTTCATCTGCAATAAAAGGGAAAAACTTTATAAATAACTGAGAAAGAAACAAAAGGAAAGAAGAATCGCTAATATTTCATTTTTTATATAGTCTATTTTTATTTATTCCTCATTTAAGTCTGAGGAGTCAACCAATATAGAAAAAGGCCTGTAATGGATATTCTTTACTGTTTTCCCTTAAAAAAATATAATTTAAAAAGGAAATTCTCTATCTACCTTCATTCCTAATTTAATTTAAAAAATTTTACTTTGGGATATTTTAATCTATCGTTCAATCTTTAGAATATAATAAATTATATTACTTACTGTCAGAGGAATCAAAGACAATGGTTGGTTCAGAGTCTAGAAGCACTTGTGTAATTGGAGTTCGGAGATTGTTGCTTAGCCAATCCGATTGATACCAATGTGCTAAATCTTTATCCTTAAAAAAATGTGGTCTCTCAGCAGATTTGGCAGCAGTTACCTGATAAAGAAATAAGAAAAACAGAATAATCATTATTCCAAAATTGAAATAAGAAAAAAATTGAATATATTTCAAAATTATATTTTCGAAAATTTTCACATAATGCATCTTATTATTAAATTTTTCTTAAAGTTAGATTTAAAAAGAAAAACATTTTCCTTTAAAAATATAGTTAAAATTTCAATAAGGTTTGGTTAAAATGTTATTAAAATCAAAAAAATATATTTTAAAGATTCTAGTAAAATAAACTAATTTTTTTCAAGAGTGTTACTTGTGTTTGTGGATCAGGATCAGCAGTAATCACAGCCAACTCCAACAAATGAATAGCTAGAGCAACTACATGATCGGAAACAGTTCGAGCATGTACAGCTTTATGGAGGACAATAAATATCATGGCATGGAAGAGCCTGGATCGTAGAAGTTTACAAGGGTCTTCATAAGCGGAATGCACAGGGGCAGGCTGCCTGAAAGGCGGCCAAGGTGTCACACCAGGGCGCAATTGTCCCGTAGAATGAGCACTGAGAAAGAAAAACAATTATTTTAATATTAAAAAAAATTAAGTGAACAGGAAGGATGACAAGTTTTTAAAATTATTTAAGAAAAAAATTTATTTTTTTTGTATCTTGAAGTTACAAAAATATTAATTTAAAGATAGCTTACTATTCAGTAAAACGATCCATCGCTGTTTGAAAGTCTTTTCTATGAACAGCTCGAAGGAGAACATGTATGGGATCAAAAAGCTCGAGCCAAACTCGAGGTTTAGGCATGTACATGCCTTGTTGCATATTTCCACTAGCTTCAAGATTGGGCGCTCTATAATCAGCCACCTAAATAAAATTAAAACAGATAATAATAATAAATTGGGCAACATCTATTTATTTTTCTATTGTCAACGTTATAGATCAGGAAGAAGAAGATTGTTGTGTTCTAATTTTTATGGATGAAAAGGCAGGTTCAGCAATAATTCAGCCTTTGAATGCTTAATGAAAACTCAAATTTGAGAGGTTTGGAACTAAATTTAATGGGTCATCATCAGTCCAATTTGATCATTATATTTATGCTGTATGTAATTATATTTATTTTAATTTATGATAATGATGATATATACATTGTCATTTCAAATGCAAGCGGACCATTGGATTGACGATGAACCAGTAAATCTAGTTCAAAACGTCTCAAATTTGAGTTTTTATTAAGCATCCAAAGGCTGAACCTGTCTTCTCATCCATAAAAATTATAGATCAAAGGTTAACTATATTAAATATAAAAAAAATTATTAATAGAAAAAAACATAATCCATCGCAGGATAGATTGCAAAAGGTTAAATATTTTTAATTTTTGGATGTTTTAGATATTACCAGTAGCGTAACCAATATGCTAGGCCCTGCTAGCATTAAATTTAGTTCCAAACCTCTCAAATTTGAGTTTTCATTAAGCATTCAAAGGCTGAATTATTGCTGAAACTGCCTTTTCATCCATAAAATTAGAACACAACAACAATCTTCTTCCTGATCTATATCTTGTTATGCCGATATTACTATTCAGTAAAACAATCCATCGGTGTATGAAAGTTTTCTATGAACAACTTTAAGGTCGACCTTATTAAGAATATAAATATTTGATCTAATGGCTCGCCCAATATAATGAAAAAGGGTTAAAATTGTTCAATTTTTCCTGTTTTTTCACAAAATTCTTTAGAATCTCTTTAAGAGAAAGCATAAGCTATTATCATTTTTGTTGATGAGAAAATTTTCTACAACTTTTTTTTGAAACATTTTTTCTAGACCCAATAGTTATTAGGCTAATTTTTTTTAAAGTGCCTGAAAACTCCGTTTAGGGCAAAATTAGTTTAGGACTCTATCTAGTGAGTTTAGAAAAAAATGTATCAAATTTTAAGTTTTAGCAAATTTTTTCCTCTACAAAAATGTTAATAACTATTTTTATCCTAGACCCCGGTTAAAGAAATATTGCGTAAAAATCGAAACCCTTTTTGCAGTAAGTTGGCGCCCGAGGAGGCTCAATGCAGAAAGTTTAAATTTTTAATTATGACTACAATATCTAAAATATATCCAAAAATTAAAAATCCCGATCTTTTGCAAGCCAAGGCTTTTTTTCAACCCTATCATTTGGTTAATAGTTTTATTACAAATTTTTTATATGATATTTGCCTCGGCTTGTTTAAAGAATGCCATTTAAAAAAAAAAAAGGAAATTTCAGAGAAAAAATTAGTTCGCTAAATATAAAGAAATAATCATTTGAAATAAAGTAATAAATAAATTTTATATATTATAAATATATATCGGGCTTTATAAATTGTCGAGTTACCGGGGACATACCCAGAAAGACCTAGTTGGCCCGGCCTCCCGCGTTTCAAAATAATCATGTTTAATTCAAGAATATCATTCTGAGGTTGTACATCCCTTATATAATTGAAACTAGTTGATATAAAAAGCATTAAAATATTGACACCAATGGGTTTTGATCTTGGAGTAATTTATTTTTTTAAATATTCTTTGTTGTCTCGCTTAAACAAATTTAATGCCTATTAATTAAATTAATTAAATGTCTTCTTTTTTTTTTAATTTTGGTTTTGATTTCAAGTAATCCCTCAAGTAGGGCAAACTAAATTATCTGCTTAAATGAGAATGAGAACTGAAGAATCCAAAATAAAAGGTAATTTTGGAACGATCCCATGTGATCCCACTTATCTAGGTTCGAATTAACTATTCAAATGCTATATTCGCCAATTGAAATATTTAAGAGATTACATTTACTATGAAAAGAATATTGAATAGTCTCTCAATGGGGAGGATGAGGCCAATTCTTAATAAAAAAAATAATAATTCAATCTTAAAAAATTATATTTATGGTTACCTCAGCTAAAACTGCTTCAAAATCTCTCGTCTGGGCAGTGCCACATCTTTCAGGCATCATTTCTAATAAATGACTATGAGTTTTATCACCCATACAGAGAAGGGTGACCATTTCCAACTGAGAGAGGGCGGCATCATTTTCACCTTTAAAACAAGAAAAGATGATTAAATAAAAAGAGTAAATGAAATGTAATGTGAAATTTTTTCCTAAATAGGCTAGGCTATTATGTAAAATTATTTACCAAGATTTGTTCTAACTCCAATAAGGGTTGCAAGGAATGTTAGACATGATTCAACCATTGGAGAATCATGATCTCCTTCAACGTAAACTCCTTGGCTTGGAGAAAAAGGTGCCAAACTCATCCATTCCCAAACATGAAATCTTAAAAAAAAAATTTAAGTTAAAAGAGTTTATTATTGTTATTAAATAAGAAGGGATAAAGTATTTACTTGTCCAAAACTGAAGTAATAAAAATTTCTGGTGCCAATCTTGTACAGCATATTTGCAGTAGATAGAGGTCTGCATCGACCATGGAGTTGCAGAAATTACACTGAATATAAGTCATCGCTTGCCCCTTAATTTGTAAACCATTTCGCACCCAGAGGCCACTTAAGATCTCGTAAAAGGCAGCCTGAAAAAAAGCAATTTTAATCAAATGCCATATAACACCAAAAATGATTATTTTTAAAATACAGCAAACAGAATTCACTGGATGAGAGATCCAAAAATATGCGATTTATTAAGAATGTATTTAAAAGCGATTTAGAGCGAAAAATTATTTATCTTAGCTGAAAAAAGAAATTATTTGTTAGGCCAACCTCAATGTAAATGTAGTCTGCTGCGAAGTAGAGGGGGAGCGTTACTTATGTAAATAAACAAAAAGATCTTTTTAGGGGTGGGGCAATTGAGAGGTAGGATTAAGGTATTAACAATACAATTTAAATTTAAAAATGATTACTTAATCATCCCAGATATATGCTTAAACAACAAATTCTTAACTAAACTATAATTAAGTTGATTCTGCAAAATGTTTAAAATGAGAACAAAATCATTTCTATAATTATTATTTATGATGCAATTATTTTATTCATAGGAAAAACGTTCCGGGTTTTTAAAGATTAAAAAAACATAGATTGTTGAAATTAGCAAGATGGTAAACCAGTGGTGCAGGAGGAAAAGGAACCCTTGGATTCCTCTATAAAAACTAGCGGACATTTTTCCTAATTAAAATAAAAATAAAAAAAAGATTTTATCTCCTCAATCACATTGACTCCACAGTTGCAACGCAGGAAAGTATCTGAAAAGTAAGCACATGATTCTAATCCACAAATTCATCAGGATTGCATGTAGTTGATTAGCCCTAAATAAGTTATTATAATTCAAATTTCTTTTTCTAAGAGAATTCAAATAGTAAAATTATTACTCATCGACTCCTCGAGGAAGATTTTACATATTTAACTAGACAATGAAAAATTTGATAGATAAACATGAATTGCTTGAATTGTCTTTTTACTAATACTAATTTTTTACTTCATCTCTAGATTATGACACATGTTTCTACCTTAAAATATGCTTTTTTGAGATATAATATATCTGATAATTGATTCATAGTCGTTTAGGATTCCCAAGGGCATTACGCGCTGGAAATTAGCAACATAGTGATATCATATTGTTGGTAGAGTCGCTAACATTTGAAATCCGAAAAAAATGGTTTAAAGGAAAATGCAAATTATTTTATTCACCAAAATAATAAAATTATATAGGATTTTATTTATTATGATTTTTTTTTAAATTTCTTAATTCTTCTAATTTTCCTGTGTCTATCGAAGGACTAATATTGGAGGAGCCTTTAAAAATTTCCTAGTTTCAGACCACTGGAGAAAAACAAGAATAGCAATTTTTCAAGTTCAATTTATCCTCTTCAGAATCATAAATTGAAATTTTAGAATTTAAGGTCTAGAGAGCTAGAGATGTTTTTCTGTTTTTGGCGCTATTATTAAATAAGCCGCTGCGATTGGAAGTAAAAGTCTCTGTTTATTCTTGTCTAGTAAAACATCAAAATATTTTCATTTTTTTGTAATTATAAAATATCATTCTTACAAATTAATTTAATGAATAATTTTTCTTGCCCCAAAAGATATCACGTGACAGTAATCAGCGCCCTCAGTAGTGCCTCAGTGAAACTCTATATCTCCGCCTCCTGCACCTCCACTGTGTCTCCGGTCTGGCCTCCAAAAACTGACAAACAGTCATTCAACAGACGAAGCAAGCCGACAAGTTGATGAAAGAGAGAGGCAAATGGATAGTGAAATACGAGTGTTCTTGTGAAAAATTCATTCAAACTCAACAAGTACACATTAAACAGGTAATCAAACCATCTGTTTATACTAAAACTTAACGGTTTTTCATAACTTTTACTATTATTTGAAAGTATATTTATCAAATTTGTTTTTCTTTGTCACAAATAAATTTTGTCATTTTTTAAAGTAAAAAGAAAAGCAAATTTCTTGTGTGTAAATTTCCTATTAATATCTTTTAAGATCCCTCCGCTAGCTCAGGAGCCTGCCCGGATCCGGAGCTTAATCTTTTATTTAAACTTAAACTTTTAATAATCTTACTTATATAGAACATCCGTCCCTTTTGAATGACCCTGAGGTCGCAATCCGAATGAGCTATTGAACTGGTCTTATTTAGGATATATAGAGGCGAAAATATTAACTTAATAATTGTTAATTTTTATATTTTTAAGTTCGTTTTTTGTTTTATATAATTACAATAAAATTTGAGAATATGTTTTGTCAAATGTTGGGCACGGGTGGGCTCTCATTTTTGCCATATTCTCAAAGACAAAAATGGCTTGAGAAAAACTGATCATCAAATTAAAATTTTTTCTCTAGCACTGAGTTGAATGTAAGAAAAAAGAAAGGGGATTCCCTCAGACTATAGTATTAATGTTATCTTTTTTAAGGATCATCGCCAAGTTAATTAACAAATTGCAATATTTTAATGGACTAAATGAAGTCACAAGGTTATATTTTTTCAAGTTCAATCATCATTTATATGATCAAATTTTTTAAACTAATAATAAATATTTGTAATTAAAAAGCTAAATGTTAAATTTTTTATATCCTTTTACGACACTTTTTTTAGTCTTTTGCAGCATCTAAGGATATTTAGACTCCGTCCTTATTTATTTAATTTAAATGGGACCCGATTATTAATTTATATAAATTTTTGTCGCTCAGGAAACCAATTGCCTTTAAAACCCGAAAGGAGACCTCTACCTCTGTTCTAAGTTACAGGGCATTTATGGCAATGAAAGTTTTTATTTTCGATTATACCTCTTAGATTTGTAATGAAACAAAGAATTTAAGTTTGCCCATTCATGATTTAACTTTGGATAGGTAGACGGAAGTTTGAAAGGAGGTCATTATACCGTTTAGACTTATATGTTCATATTCTTCTTGAGGAATGTCTTTTTAATGAAAACAGAAGGTCTTGTGGGCTAAAATACGTTAGGCGGCTGTTGGATATTGAGTGAATTATTATTTTATTATTATTATTATTAGAGATATAGATATTTTTTGTTTAGAAGAAAGGAAAAACATCACGTCAAGTCGCGCCTGTCAGATACCTGTTAAAACCCCTAGTGTATTCACACAAAAAAATCAAATTCTACGAAAAGAAAAATTGGAATAAAACGGGAAAATTAATACAGAGCAGCCACAACTAGGGAAATATCTATCTCTAAAAAAAAAGATAAGAAAAAATTGGATAAGAGAAAATTTAGATACAGCTATTACAAAGGGAGGATCCGAAACAAATTGAGAAGGAATAATATGGATATGAATTAAAAAAGAAATCTTTTAACAGTTTTTTTTTTTTGTTAAAAATTGTTCTAAAAGTTAAAAGAAAGCTATTATATTTAGATGTGACTTTTAAGTGGCTAAACGAAGTCATCAATGACATCCTTAAAATGGTTTGTCTGTCAGCCGTTAAATAAAGAGGGTTCAATGATAAATCATTCTATGGAATGTTTTAAGAATATCGTTATATTTAATTAAAATTTACAAAAATGGAAAGAGTCAACTAATAAAAAATTCCAATAATTATGCAACCTAAATTTAAGGACCAGAATGAATAACACTTTAATTTGATTGGGATAATAGTCAGACAGGAAGGTGTTCTTCATTGTAAAATTTATCAGAGATCCCAGGGATGCTTTATAACCATTTAAAAAAAAAAAAAAAATAATGTATATAAATCTCTCATTAATTAAATAATTTTCTTACAAGCTGTTTTTATCTATAGCGACTTAAAGGAAAATTATATTTCTATTGAGATATTATTAGAAGATCCGAGAAATTTTTATTTGGTCATACATTTCCGTTTGTTCCCTATTTTCCTTTGTTTTCTAAATAAAGGGTCTATCTTGCTGATTTCAACTGAGATAAAGTCCAAAAAAGATAAACATTTAATCTAATAATTATAAAAAAACCGGATGAGGAGAGATAGATGTTCATAAGTAATTGAAAAAGGAAAGGAAAGGTAAAAAGTAAATATTGTTTTTTTCTTTTTTTTTTTTTAGAAAAATGAGACTAGATAAATTTTCCTCTCTCGTAATTATCGCGCTAATCTACATTGGAAAGACTTCCGCTTTCGGATTTCAGCAAGCTGAAATAATCACAAAAATTGGATATGAATTGACGGAGGAAATTATTGAAATATGGGACGCTTATTCCACGAAAAAAGAAGCAATGCCACCACTAAAAGCAAAGGTTATTTTAAGTATTATATTCTAAAAATTTATAAGACGAGATTTTCTAGTAATTGATGGTTTTTTAATAGGCGAATTTAACATCAAAATAATTTATGAAAAAGCGGCAATAAAAAATACTAATTTTTTCTATTTTTTAGATGTAGAAAAAATAACACAAATGAAAATTATCTATTTTTCAAAAAGAAACCAATAATCACTATTACCTTTTAATTAGCGTGTTAGAAATATTCGAAAAACATAAAAAGGAAAAAGATGTAGGGGATGATCCGAATTAAAGATTTTTGTAAAAAAAAATATTGAGAATATTTGGACTAAGGATGGGCCACTTAACTGGTTAACCACCAGAGATTAGAAATATTCGGTAAAAAAAATTAACCTGTTAAAAATTTAACTGATCAGAAAATATTCCAACCAACTTCAATTAAAATCTTGGTTGTTTTTTTAAACCATTCAATGTTTTCAACCAATATAGTTGAAATTAAAATAATATATTAAGGAGAAACATACCAATTGGTTTAAATAAATATTGACAGACTCTAAATAAGGTTAACTGATTAATTTTCTATGGTTAGAAAAAAAATTAATATTTTAATCCAAGTTGGTTAGAGTGTTTTCTGACCGGTTAATTTTTTTCACAGGGAAAATAAATTTCCAAAATTATAATTGGCTCTGTCCGAATATATATTTATTATTGATGCTTAATATATGAACGAGGCAAAGAAGGGAGGGCTAAATGATCTAAGTCAGTGTGATGTGTATTTTCTGAAGAAGACTGGTCATGAAATCAGAAATACAATAGAAACTTGATTATCCGGACTAGTTAGGGTCAGAGGTCATCCAGATTATCAAATATAAATAAGAAAAATTCAATATTCAAATATAAATAAAAAAATTGAGAAAAAAATTTTTTTTTTAATTATTAAAAAAGCTCGACTTCTCGCTTCCTGATAATTGGGGATCCAGATGATTACTGTTTCTAGTGTATATAAAATTCAAAAATAAAATATATCCTATAAAACAAAAGTATTTTTCTTAGGTCGTTTTCTAATCAAATGATCAATAAAAATATATAAAAATTAGGAAGGGTATCTTCATATTTCATTCATATTAGGTCCAGTCAACAAAAAAAGGGTCAAGGACTATAATTTTTTGTCAAGGGCTAATTATAATAAGGATATATATAAGCGAGAAGTCTTCCTTCCCTTAAATTTTTTCGCTTCCCAAATGAACTCTTATTTGCTTCATAATGAATGAGAGAGTCTACATATGATGTCGGAGCTAAATATACTCAAGTTTCTTATAAGGAGTATTAACAATAGAGATATTAAGAATTATCTTTCAAATTAGCCCATAGCCCATAGAATTTCTAGTGAGCAGAGGTTAACCAGTAGTAGAGTAGGGATCAAAACCCTCATTTTAACCTTTTTCAGTTGATGGCATTTTAAAAGTAAAAATTTTAAGGCAATTCAATTTATAAAATCCTGCTATATATCCTTATTATATCTCTTTTATTAAGACAGAAAAAGTGTATTAAAACAATAGATGGAGTAATAAATATGTGGTGTTTAGTTTCCTTTACATTATGATAAAGCCGATTTAATCCTGGAGCGTGTTCACAATGTACTGAAGAGTGTGGAGAGGATGGGAGAGACACTGGAATTGGGCCTCGCTTCACTTCGTAGAGATATCGTCAACGACATCGCCAAATTATTCCGGTGGGTGTCAAAATTATATTTTTTTAATTAATGAATCAAAATTAAAAATATTTCCTATTTATATATTAAAAATTATTAATTATTCTTTATTTCATTTTGAAGGGAATAAGACTAATTTTATCGATGTAATAAAAACTATTGAAGTTTTATCCAAAGGAAAATACAATAAGGAATGCCTGGTTTTTCACATATCTTATATTTAAATCGTTTTTGAGGGATAAATTTTTGTTTATTTTTTATCCATTTCTGAATATGAATTTATTCAATCTTCTGAAACAAACTGCCGGCGGTATCATCCGACCCCGCGGATCAAATCTGTGATTATTCTAAAATACTCTAATTTATCTCAGGGAATCTCTATGAATATATAATACTTTTTCGAAAATTAAATTTATCAAATAGAGGGCAAATTTATTTGATGAACAAATTGTTTCTTGTAATTTGAGAAATTAATTTAAAATATATTAAGCAATATGGTTTATTAAGCAAAAAAATGCGGTCCGTAGGCAAAAAAGTTTTGAAGTCCTTGTATTAAAACTTAGGCCCTGGAATTATAGAGTATAGGGATATAATGTACTTTCTCTATATAGTGGTAATATAATATTTGAAAAAACTATTTAATGAGCTTGGAGGGGAAAAAATACTAAAAATTGAAATTCGTAACAAAAAAAAAGGGCAAGTGGGAAAGGAGGAAGAATCAAAGAACAGCTTTAAGAAAAAAATTAGGAGATTGGTTAGTAAGAAGGAAAAAAAGAAGAAGGTTCTAGTTAGGAGCATCCCTTGAATAAAATTTTGTAACATTTTTTATATATTAAAGAGAAATTATTTGCCAAAATTTAGAAAATTGCAGGAGAAACGATGAAGTTGAATAAAATTTATTAAAAATTTAATAAATTTGTGCATTTCTCGGGCTTCTATCTTATATATATATATATATATATATTTTGATTTGAAAATTTTGTCGAAGAACTTCATTTTTATTTTGAATTAAAATCAGTTAATATTCATTTATATTTTCTCATTAAATAAAATCCCAATCCTAAAAAATTGTATTTAAATTATTTTCAGATGGGAGATACATGCCCACAAGCTGATGGAAATAGTGGATACAATTTGGGAAAGTGCCGACCAAATGAAAATTTATTCAGCCCATCCTGATTTTTTTCAAGAAGACACTTTACGCGATTTTGCACATTCGATAGTGTCACATCATGCGGGTTCAGTGCGTTCTCTTTTAAATCGTATCCATTCCAAGATATGTCCCCATGAGCACATCCGAGTGCCCCTTCTCGTTAATTCCGGAATTCTGGATCATGTTCGGGAAGCCTCTCAACAAGTAAGTCAAAGGAAACATAATAAGGAAATAAGTTATTAATCTCGTTTTTTGATCCTAAGATATACATTGCTAATAGTATTATTAATATTATTAATAATAATTATACATGAAAAGAGCGGCCCAAAATCAGACATATTTATTTTTAATTAATTAATGAAACTTATCTCTTTGCGAGGCTATTGAATATTATATCTGATTCAAATGTATACGTCTCAAAAACTCAAATATAAAATTATTTTACAAAATATAAATCAATGGGTTATAAGGGGCCCTTCCTTGCCATTTTTTTTAATAATGGCAAAATGTCTTTGCTATTTCTTTCACCTAATAAATAAAGACAAATATCTTTAATAAATTTAAAAGTATAAGTATTTTTGTCACATAAATAACACTTTTTATCATTGTAAAATTAAATTATTAATTACATAAAGATGAAGCGATTAGAATTTTCTGGAATTGGAATTTAATATTGTCTTATTTGTGTTGCATTTTTTAAATTTAATTAAATAAGAAGAACAAATAGCTAATTAGTCATTTAATTATATAAATAATAACGCAGAAGAGAAAAAACTATTGAACAATTAAAATATGTATTTTTCAGACATATGCAAAGATGAAAAAAATAAATCGTGTTAAAAGGTAAACAAATCGAATTCAAACCATTAAAATCTTCAAAATTCATTATTCTTCGATTTCGGTGATATATGATAAATATACGATACATTAATTATCCATATTTATTTAAATTAATTGGTAGCCAAAATAATTTATATAAATTTTTATCGCTCATGATTGTAAGCGAACTACTAATTCTTAGAATCATGAAACTCATGCCATGTTTCAACCCCAAGGTCTGTCTTGTTTCTCTGTGTTGTCCGTTTGAAAATAATCAAGGGGGTGTTCAGTTTTTGCAAAATATATTTTTAAGTAAACAAATAATTGATTACAAGTGAAAAACTGGAAAAAATTGTCCAGGAATTGCATTTTCCTTTACGCATATTAATTCTTTGTTTAAATGCCAAAAAGATGTCAAAATAGGGGAATTATTTCTTTTATTTATTAAATTTGTAGAATATTTCTTTCGTTCCAATTAAGATCAAAAATAATTAATTCATAATGAACTTTTAACTCTAAAAAATTCCAACATTCAAAAAGTTGGTGATAAGAGAGTGTGAGTCAGATATTTTTATTTAACAAATAGCACGTTTCGTTTTGGTTAGGTTCTTGGATTTACGATCATTATATGACACTTAAAACGCTGAAGATTATGAAGGAAAAAATTAAGCCATTTTCAATTAATACAAAAACTATAACGATACGATCCGAAACTTAAGCCTTCTGAGCCCTAGGCCACTGGTTGTATGTCATTTGAAATAAACTCTAAAGCAAAAAATTAAGATCTGGGAAGCTGCATTGCCGCAACGAATTTGAATTTGCGCAAGGGCTGCAGAAAAGCTCGCTTCACTGGCAATTCTTATCTGAGCGCAAGGACTACTGAATTGTTCGCAACAGTTTCAAAACAATATTATGGTTATGGATTTATAGATGTTGGGATCTGATGTGATATTTGATAAAAATCAAAATTTTGTACCCATTTTGGCTAGGTTACCATGGACCGATTTTAAAATTTTTTTGCATATTTGTAGACTATTTTTGTAGGTTTATCCGAATCGGAAAAATATTATATTCGAAAAAAAAATTGTGAAAACATAGAGGCAGAGAGAATATAATAACGCGTTGAAACTGGAACGGTTGGAATTCAGAAAATATAATCCTGTTTAAAATTTCAATTATTATATTAAATAAATATGATGGTTATCTTATATACAAATTAAATTAAACTCATATCTATAAGGCTTGAGAAGACAAAAAAAAGTTATTTATTTTTACTGGCAAATATAGGGGGTTATTTGACTTGAAACGATACACAATATATTTTTAGTACCACACTTGTAATTCAGGCATATTTTTTTTTTTTTTTTAAGTCTTTTTCGGCATCTGAGGCCATTTAGACTCCGTCCTTATTTATTTCTATTTGGTAGCCAATATAATAGAAATAAATTTTTGTCGCTCAGGACGGGAAGCAAACCACTGACCTTTGGTTTGTGAGGCGAAAGCTCTACCTCTGCACCAAGGGACAGGTTGGACATATTTATTAAATGCGAGATGATTGTGTTTATTTATTTTTCATTATTATTATTATTATATTATATTATTTGTTGGTGTTTTGGACATTAGTTCATTATCATATTAGTTACAAAATTAGAATGTCTTAGTTTTAAAAGCCAAATAAATAAAAATTAGCTACGCATGATTATTTAAATATTTACCGAAGGCAAACAAATATAGAAAAAGCATTGAACTGGATATGTCAAAGTGGCAAAAGAAAAAGAGATAGCCAATGGTGGGATGCAGAAGAGGGGAGGAGGCCAAGAGAAAGAAAAACGCAGGCCCCTTCCCTGTGCCTCTATGCCCCTGTAACTTCTCCGACGAATACTGACTCTCTGTCCCCTTGCTAGCAATCCAGTCAGACAGTCAGTCAAGCGCCAGAAAGGCTCGTGTAATCATATCGTTCGATCATTGTGTTTTCTTCCTAAAAGGTGTCGAGTGTTGTCAATATTATATTGTCTATGCGTTGTGTTAACAACAACATCACGAAAGAGCAGAACGCGCCCTCGTCATCGATAGGATGTAGGTTCCGAAGATACATTGGCCAGAAGACCCCTGCAGTCCGGAAGTACTAGATTAAGTTCGAAAAGGAAGTCTCTTGATTAACTCTCAAGGGGGGTCACCTTGGTACCAACCGGGTCGATGGTCACTTCAAACAAAACCCCGGCGTTGACATAACTTTTATGATTCTGGTGGCCTTGAGTTTGCACCGACCCGTTACTTTTTCTTCTTTTTCGGCAACCCCATTTTTAAAGAGGCTTAAATTTCTCTAGATGACGACCACCATTATGATATGGTTTGTCAGTATAGGCTTATAGTTTTAATGACGTAAGGCATACCTTTAAGGCTGACGAAGACTATATATATTCCGATTTCTCTTTGTTAAGGTTTCATTTTACTTAAGTCAGTATTTATTAAAAGTGATATGGCTGGGATAAGAGTTTGTGGCGTGTTTTTCTTTTTGATGATTTTGGTGGGTTTTGTTGTACCCGGGAACAAAAGAGCCAAGCCTAGCCTGGCTGGACCAGATTCACTTCGAGTGCAATTCAACGATTATGTGAACGATTTATGGACGGATCTTCGTGATCCTGACTGGGTCCGCGATGCAGAGGATACGGGCTTTGTGCGTGCTTTCGCCAATATTGATCGCTTAGTCATCAGTTATTCAATTGAAACACCAACTGAACTGGATACGGTTTGGCTTTGGGCAAGATTGGATGCTCAAATGCGTGGAATTAATGGACTTTATGTAAATTTGCAACGATTATTACGAAATTCAGGACCAGCGAATAGACGAGATTTAATCGATCTGGCTGATACGGTCCTTTCCGATGCCAAAAATAGTGTCCCAGCTGGGCTGGAAAAAATCCACGAATTGGCACTCGATCCAGGAAGAGAGGGCAATATCTTCGAACAGGCTTTCAAGGTATACAAACAAATTCAAGGATATTGAATTGAAAAACCATGCTTCCAAGTTATTATCTCTTTAGTGAAAAGACAAACACATTTCAAAAGTATAAATAAATGGTCTTGTACAAATATAAGATAAAGACAAACTTTTAATATTTTAATTTTTCTTGTATAGAATCGGCAATTATTCCATTTATTTCAATTAATTAACAAAATAATAAAAAAGATTATAAAATTATTTTTAGATGAAATTCTTAATTAAAATATATTTATTTAAATATTAACAAATATTAATGAGAAAAATAATCTATGATTTTTAAAAACATTTTTATATAAAAAAAAAAGAAAACGTGAGTTTTGAAAAGGGGTTTGCCCCATTGCCATCTCCCCTTCAAATACATCACCTCTTAAAATTTCCAATTTTGATCTTCAAGTTATTTAAGTTTCTGATAAATTGAAATTTTAAAGGGGTGAAGAAGAATCAATTGTTTCCATTTCACCCCCAATTTCTTTTTTTTTTGTATAAAAACTCCGTTTAATTTTGGGTTGCATTAGGCTGTTTAGGTAGTATTTTGCATTTCGCACTCTCAAAAAAGTTGAAATGACGTCTGTGATTTTAAGAGAATTGCTTCTTATGGCTGAGGAAAAACAAAGGGAACTAAAATCGAAAACCCATGTTTTGCTTCTGTTTAACATTAAACAATTACCTATCATTATTTCGAGATGATTCAAACTAATGAACAGCTTTAGAAAAAAGAGGAAAATTTTTTTAAATTATATAACCAAGTAAAATAATATAGAAGAAAATTTTGACAAATATTATTAAAATTTTAATTATATTTTATTTAAAACATGATAAAGTAATGATAAAAAAATTGGTATGTGATTTTCTGAGAAATCATGAAATTTCTCTAAAATATCTCTTATTCTAACTAAAAATAAAAGAGTGGAGTGATATATCACTATTTTTACATTAATAATAACTAATGTGCACCAGTGTTACATTGCATGCTGATGAAAATATTTATAAAATGAAACAAAGTCCCAAATGATGACGCTTATACTGTGGTTGCTGAAATGTAAATATCGAACAGCCTTGATGACCAGAAGATTATAAAAAATAAAAATAACGCGATCATTGATTAAAGAGGAAATGAATTAAAAGTTTATAAATGAGAAATAAATATATCATATTTCATTCAATTATGCATAAGCATTATGTTTTGATTTATAATAAAAGATTATTATTATTATACAACCTAAATGAAAAAAATTAGAAAATTTCGCAATCTTCTATTTATTATAAATTGTTTTTGTGAAGGGTTGGACCATAACAACGCTTATCATTTTTGTTAAATGATATATCTTAAACATATAAAGAATAAAATTCCGCTTCTCAATAAAGTGCAAATATCTTTTGTTTTTAAAAAATTTTAGGTGTAACTTGTTGTTTTAAACATCAGAAAGATAGAAAAATTTTGAAAATAAAAAATATTTAACGATTTAACGGGAGAAGAATTAATGCCTATTAAAATACCTAATACTTTTTCTATTAACATAAATTACATAATATTATGTAATTTAAAATTGATCATTCAAAATTTTACAATGTGCCGCGTCACGAATTAATTTGATATTATAATTGTTTGAACTGTTCATTTCAAACTTAAATTGAGTATAAAAAATTTGCATGAGATAATTTTACTAAAATTAATGATGCTTATTTTACAAAACGAATTTTTTATATTTTATATTTTACAAACCTCCTAAATATTTTTAACATGGTCTTTATATTATTTCTAATTTTAGATTAATAGTCAGACCCAAAATTTATCCAATAGGGGCCACTAAATTTTTAAAAATAAGTAGACCTAAAATATAATATAATTTAAGATAAAAATATTTTGCGAGATGGTTTTGTTTTTGATTGGGATAATTAGCAATTGATAAATAAATAAGAATAATGTTATATTAATATTTTTTTCACGACCATTGTTCCCTGGACCTTATTTGATGTAAACTAGCAGCGCAGCTCGCCATCGGCTTCGTAACCCTGAACCCCTTTTTACAAACGCTTTTTGTGACGCCTCATTTTATTTTTCGTACCATCTTCATTATTTGAAGATAATATAAAAAAATTTCAAAGCTCCAGCTCAATGGAAAATTACTTAAACTTCCGACGGATATAGACGGAGCGGCACTTCGCTATTAGTTTATATATTATCCTCCTCAAAAGTAATTGGATAATATATAGATTCCTCAAGTTCCTTTTTAGGACTATTACTAAAATATATTAAAGCCGGTATGCAGAAAACTCTTTTTTCGAATTTCATAATAATTTTTTAACTAAAAATTTTCAAAGGATTCAAGAGAGAAAGAGAGATATCTGTGCAATAGATATATAAGAAACTTAAAGAAATTCTTAATAAAAAATAATTCCTCTTAAGTTAATATCTATTTTAAGACAGTTTCTCATTCTCAATCTTACTTAGAGTCAGTTTTCTCAAATATAGTTAGCTAACAAAGAGATCCCTTGGTGATTAGTTAGCTAACTAAACATGACAAAATAGCCTCAAGAGATATTATATACTTAAAAAATTATAACTTACGAAATTTTTAATTATAGAGAGGATTACTTCCAGTTCAATAACGAATCAATTTTTTTTTAATCTTTTTTTTCTTTGTTGAAATATGATTTGGCCTCCACCATATTAGAACTGGGACTTTCCACATTTCAATTTCAATTTAAACTAAAACTGAAGGTTATAAAACCGGCATTAATTAATGATTTCCCATCATTTTAATTTGAAATTTATAGTTTTTTTTAGTGGAACCAAATCATCATGGAAATTCTTATCTACCATTCAATATACCAAAAAAAAATCTAACCTTGATCTAAGAAAAAAGGGTTAAGGATTCATCGCAAGAAAATCTGAAAAAATTTTCAAGTGAAAATAAGATATAAATTAATTAATTAAGGAATGGTTAAGTTTATAGAGTAAATTTTCTTAGTTTTAGGATTAAATAAACAATTTTTCTCATTTATGAATTTTTAACAATGAAGAATATTTAATTATAATTATTATTTTTTTAAACTTTTGAACCATATTTTATTTAAAAAAATTCTAATTCTAATTAATTTCTTTTAGCCATTCTATAAATAATCATTTTAATCTTTTGCGTTTCTTTGATTATATATAAGCTCAAAGATCATTTATTTATAGTATATTTCCTTAAACTATTTATTTTGATTGTTCTCCATATAGGAAAGCACTGGTGGATGTTTGGTTCGTGAATCACCTCAACAATTGATATACAACGTGTATGGCCTGCTTGCGATCACTCAACTCAAAGGCTATGCAATGGTTCAATTTTCATGGATGCTCTTACATCTCTACAACCATTCAGGTATTTCTTAACTTTCGATATATATTTATATATTATTGTATAGGAATGGAGAAAACATTGGGCAATGCTCTAATTTAGATTGATAGAATAGATTTACCATCCGAGTGGTTATACTTAAATTTTAAATATGTTTGAAATGAATTCAGTATTTGAAAAAATAATAAGTTATTTCGAGAAATTGTACCAGAGTCTAATGGGCTTTATAAAAATAATTTATTAGCTGATATGTATTAATCAACTTTATCAAATTTTGCCTGTTTTTTTCCTAGACTATTTATTAATTAATAAATATATTACATTTTTCGGTTTAACTGTAGTTAATTTGTATAAGATACAATGTTTCGTCCATTCATTCTCTGGCCTTCTTCAGGTACAATTCAGATGCAAATCACAAAGAGTTTTACATATAGAGAATTATATTCTGAAATGAAATGAAATTGTTTTTCATTTATTATTTGTGAACTGAAGAAAGCCACATAATGATTAGCCGAGAGGTCGAATCTAATACAAATAAACCTCAGTAAAACCGAAAATATCATTTATTTATTAATGATAACAACTGTGAAAGCTTCAACTACCTCAGTAGTCTTACAGGAAGGAACTTTTGGGGTGATGATTTATAGTTTCATTAAGATGTTTGCAGAAATAAATTAATAGTAAGCATAGTACCAAAAATACTTAGAAATCTGTTTATTTTCAAACTATTAAACAAAACATAATGTCTATCAGGAATCTGTACTGTTTGTCCCCCATCCTTCAAGACAAGGGAGGTTTTATAATTGAAAAAAGTTACCTTTTAGGTGAATATTTATTATATTGAATGCTTGTTGGGATAAAAAGTTTGTTAATTGTCTTACAGCTAATAGAGAGTATTTCTCTACCTCTCTCAAATTCAATCTAATATAATAATCTGTCATACGTCAAGAGAATTTCGGATCGGAGGCTAGTTTAATACTTTTCTTTTCTTTTCTAGCTAAATATAATACATACGAACATGAGGCTCGACAAATGGCAGAGACTTTCTCCTCAAGAGCAAGTCGCCAAGCTGAGGCGGCAATGCGTTCGATGCAAGGCGCCTCCCGTGAATTCTATCGGTGTGACCCGGCAGAGCACGTCTTTAACAGAACCTATCTCACCTTCACCAACTTCTTGCAGGTGAAACAACAAACATGGTTTTGCCATGAGTCACCCAGCTTCTCTCTCTCTCTCTATCTCCTGCCTTCACATTCACTCAACTCGATCTTTAAAACTTGTTTAAATATATTTATCATTCAACTCGATCTTTTAAACTTGTTTAAATATATTTAAATAACTTTGACATTTCTTTCTTTTTAGGGATATATTGAAAATGAAGTTGACTTGAATAACGAGGGTTCTTGTCGAGAAAATTGTGGATATTATACCTATGCGAAAAGTTACGGATGTTATGCTAAAGGCTATTGTTCAAGATTACCGCGGTGTCGTGGAAGAATTGTCAATTGTCGATTTGTTGAGTCAGATATGCATTTGTGTCTGTCGGTAAGTGTAATTATTATTTAAATACCTAATATATATAAAGGCAATAATATATAGAATTTTTATGAGGTCAATTAAAATTGAAAAAAAAAAAAAAAAAAAAAAACATGTGTGCCCACATACTAAAATAGAAATTATAATAAAAGGGCACTATACACTGAATTTTTTTAAAATTGACTTTAAAATTTTAATTTGAAGAAAAAACAATAAAGACATCTCTAATATTTTTGTTTTAAAAAAGTAATTATAATGTGGGTGATGCGGGCAAAAGGAAAGCTGAATTGTATAAATTTAAAAAGATAAATATGGCAATTTAAATTTTCATTTAATATCATAAATTGGTTTTCTTGATTAAAAACATCTTTAAATCATTTGATTTTTATTGGAATTTTGGGGGAGGGACACATTTTTTTCCACAAAGTTCTCATTTTTTTTGTAGGATCAACCATCCTAATTTTTTTAAATGTTTATAGCTGCGACTGTCTTTTTTTTAAACTTATTTAATCATGTTTTCATTTTAAAACTTTTAAGGACTAAATTTCGAGTTAAATCTGAAATTTCAAATGAAATTTTTTAATTAATCTAAAAAAAGAGATTAAAAAATAAATAATGAAGAGATATAATCCGTACCCTCTTCCTACTCTCTAAAGAACCATAAATAATAATAAATAAAAACAAAGATGAGATTTTGAATTATCTAACGCCTAAGTATTATATGTACCAACATTTTTCTAAATTATAAAAACACTTAATCTGATTCTCTGACTTGACAAAATGCTATCAAAAACGCGGCTTTCAAAAAAAAGGCCTAATCAGCAAATGCATTTTGTAATATTTAAAAATTTTCATTTATTATCTAAAATCTAAAAATTGATTTGATGAAAGTTCAAGGAACTAGGAAAAAAACGGTCTAGTTTTTTTTTTTTTAAATTAACTATAAATAATCGAAATTAAGTCAAGTTAAGAGTGAATCATTCTGGAATAATTTAATATATAAAAATAAGTAAAATATTTTGATAAAAAAAATTGCGAAATTATCGATATAATTTTAATTGAATTAAAAATCAGTTTTTATAATAAAAATATTAATGGTTACGCAAGGTTTTGATGTATTTAATTTTTTTAAATATTTCTTGAATTTTATAATTTATTATTTTCTTTAAATCTAATTAAGTAAATAAAGTATTTCCTAACTATATTATAATTATAAAAAAATTATTTAGAATGTGCATGTCCTACAAAAATAAATAAATAAAATTTCTCTAATATTTGGGTTTTTTTTTCTTTTTTTTTTTTTCAGAATCCTTCGGATAAAACTAGGTTGTATGATTACATCGAGTATTCGTCCGGTCAGGTTTATGGCGAGAGTCAGAAATCTGCTCGGGGTTCATGTCCGGCTAATCGTAAACATCAAGTAAACAGTTGGTGGAGATGGATCTTCTGGCATTGCAGTTATTGTCTTTGTTTATGTGATGAACAAGGACCACATAGCGATCGTTACTTCAACCTGCGTGCTGTTCAGGCTGACATAGAGGCCAATATGTGAGAGCTGGGGCCACCCTACTTCCTTGTTAACCATACTGCACTCCACGTTCACACGCTTTGCATTCAAATTCAATCAATACATGCATTCATTCTTTTTCCTTTTTTTTTAGGGTCATCACCGGGGTTCGTTTTGTTAAACATCGACGGGTGATTCATGTTCAAGTACAACAGGGACGTCTTCTACCTTATGGTGGAGTTAACGCATCAACAATACATTGGAAACCTATTGACATCTATGATCTCACAAAAGTAGTCAATGGCGTTGATTACCACACTCTCACGTGGGAACAAAGGGCGTTTGATTTAGATGACCTTCATGTGCCTTCTCGCCATGTTCTAACAGGTATCAAGAAAATTTCTTTTTCTCTTGGATTTATTAATTAATACAAAATGTTTGATAGGAATTCGATTTAGAAGAGTCGGAACACATCTCAACCCTGAAATTTTATCATCCCCATTTAACTTTAGAGATGGAACCTTAGATAAGCCTCTGGAAAAAAGTGTATGGTTCGGAAACGACAATACTGATGCGAGTCTTGAAAGGCCAAGGTATCTTTATTTTTGAATTTCAATTCTTTAAGATTTTAACAATTTTTTAAAATTTGTTTTAGAATGCGATTGCATCTACCAAATCCAGGAGTGCCAACTCAAAAATATCGAAATAACAAAGTCAGGTCCAAATCCGACCAATTTCTCTTAATTACTCATTCAGATCTTAGACAGGATGCAGGTCAGGCAACAGTCCCTTTTCTTGATGCTCAAGCGGTTGCACCTGAACCACCAACGGCTCTCGCCGGATTTGGTATCTATCACAAGGGAACAAATTTATCCGGCGGCTTTCTCGCTTTGAAAGTTTTCACCTATGACATGGCCCCTCATGTTCGCTCTTTTGCATCGATGGCCGATCCAACAGTGGGGCCAAACATTACAGTCACCGAGGTGAAGCCATTATAATATGTGATTTCTACTTTGCAGCAAAACTTTTTTTTAGCATATAAGTCAACCATTTGTATAGAATATAAGAAATCCAACTTTTTACTGCGATAAAATGATTTTAGAGTGAATAATGGTGCTCAAAGAGCAACCAACCTATGTATCTCAGCTCTGTATCAAATATATTCTAATTCAATTAAATATTTCCTTAAAAATTAAGATTTTTATTATAATTATTTTCCTCTCTTTATAAGTTTAGCAGATTTTAGAAGATATGGGATATCTCACTAAAATATTTTATATATAAATTTTAAAGAAAATACATGACTTAAATTAACGAGTTTAAAACATCTAATTTAAAATTTTACAAAATTAGTAATATTTTTCAAATTTATTTATTTAAATAACGCTTCCAAGCGATCTATTTTACGAAGCAGTCAAGAAGCACTCGACGCATCATCGCAGATCTTCGCGACTCTTCCCCCAATACACGCCCTCAATTCACCCTTCTTGACTTTCTCTACATTAATTACATCTGCATCAATATCACTATACCGTATACTACAGTATAATTTTAGTCTTACAAAATTTTCATTTCTTAGTTTTTATTTGTTTTAATTTATATCTTTTGTTTAAGAATAAATATAATAAATTTGTTAATATTTTAATTTATAACTCATTTTCCCTCTTTTTTAGTTTTTTTTAGACTTAAGTTCCTACAGATCAAATGAAAATTCTTTTTGGTCTACGTCGGATAAGGGAGTTTACGATTTATTATACAGATATCGAATAAAAAAGTCGGATGTCACAGACCTGATATAAATTGATGATATATTTTATCATTTAGTATTTCATCATTAATATAAATTTTAATAAATTATAATAAAAATTTTTATTTAAAATAAAAAATGAAATGTTTTGATTGATTGTGATTACAACAAGTTTTGTTTTTGATTCAATATATTAGAAGACTTAGCAGATCAATAGCTCAAGTATAATAAAACTAATTTTATTCGGGTCAACAACTGCTATTGCCTCATCATCACTTCTTTGTGAATTATTTTTATATATAACTCACTCAGATCTGAATTTATACATATATGGCAAATAAGGGTTCCTATCCTCCCCTGTGGCCGAGAGGTTAAAGATACTGACATTGTCAATATTGATAACCTTAAAAGTCAAGGGGTGTGGGTTCGGATCACAAGCAGTCCGATGAAAATTTATTTAAATAAAATTAGATACCAATTGATATAAATAAATATGCCTGGATATCGTAAAAATATATTCTATATCGTTTCAAGTCTATATGGCCTCAGATGCCTAAAAGACTAAAAAAAAAATCACATCCTCCTTCTAAAAGATAAAAACCAAAAACCTGGCTCTTAATAAAAATATTTTATAACTTGTCTGCCTTCCTATCTGGACAATATCTTCAGGTCTATTTTTAAAACATTTTCTAATGAGCTAGTGAAGTGAAATTTTGATTACGCGAAGGTCAATTCAGATGACAACACATTATATTAAAACGAAACAAAAATCCATTCAAATTAATGATAATGGGTAGTCAAAATTTTACCCGAAATTCAAACGCATTATTTTATTCTATTATTTATTAAACAAAATGTAGCATTTTGATCAATAACTTTTGGCCATTTTTTTAGTAAAACCATTATCCCGTTACTATAGAACTTCTGTGATTTCTGGGCGACAATTGATGTTCACAGGCCTTTTTTGAAGTCAATTTTATACCATTAATCGAGTTCTGCAGAGAACTAAACAAATAGTATTCTGAATGTTCATGATCTGGATTACATGGTGGATGCATCAAAACTTCCCAACTAAGCTCAAGTTTTATTGACTCGTCAAAGAGATATGGTCAAAGACATTGTTGGAACACAACTCTTTTTCTGTTGATCAATTCCGGTCGCTTTCTTTTAAATGCTTGGTGTAATCTGGTTAATTGTTGACAGTAGAGACCAAAATCAATCGTTTGACCAGGTAATGATACACGTTTCCTTTTCAAACCAAACATACAGCGTCCCCTTACTTGGCGTCAATCCTGGCTTTGCCACCTTATATGCGGTCAACCACTATCTGTTTCTCACATTATTGTCGTACGTGATCCATTTTTCAATGAGACGTTTCAAAAATGGTTCAATTTTTTCAACAGTGATTCGCAAAAATTTCACTGTTAAATCGTGAGGTCCCCAAACATAGAGCTTCTTTTTGTATCCAGCCTTTTAAATGGTTAAAAACTGATTGTGAATTTTGAGTTCCTTAGCGATGTGATGGCTGTTCATCTTCCGGTCTAACTTCTCGTTTTGCATGATTTCATTGACTTTTTCAGTAATTGATCGGCCAAAACGAGGTGCATTTTTGTCATCAAAATTTTAATGAAATCGAGCGAACCATTCACAGGCGGTATTTTTTGATACGGCATCAACACCATAGATTTTGATCATCTTCTTTATTTTCACTCATTTTGAAAACTTTTGATCGAATAAAAAAATGTCAACAGTTTTTTTTTCTAGAATGATGAATGAAATGGCACCTATCAAATGACGTATAACACAAAGCAATATATATTACCAGAAATGAGTTTAAAGCCACCTATCGGCAAAATTGCAGAAAACTTTTTCGACAATGCATTATATTGAGTTTCATTTCATGGTGAGCTCAATTTTTAATATTTTGTGCAAAAAGTTATTTTTTCTTTTTAGAGCATTTTAATTAAAAAATTATTTTTATTTTTATCTTTTTTCTCCATTTCAGTTTCATTTGTAAAAGTTAAATATTGGAAGTATAAAAGTTTCATGATGGAACAATTAAAGCTGCACAGAATCAATTGAATTTTATTTACTAGATTTGCTGAGTTTAGTTGAAGTTCTTAATAAATTGAGTCATCACTTTAAAAAGTAATGATGTATTCTCCTATATGCATCTTCTTTTACTTTTATGTTTAATCAGACATTCTAATAGTGAATTAGGAAACATATTTTTAAAAATTTAAAAGAGAAATTTATTTAGGATATTTGAAAATTATTTGTCGAATAAATAAAAATTTATCAAGTCCATTTTTCCAAAAGAAATTCCTATTTCCGATGCATTTAACTTTATATAAAGATGCTCTCAATATTAATTACACCAGATAGATCAATAATAATAATAATTCAAGACAAGATTTTAAAGAAAATATTTTATTAGTTTTGGGAAAATTCCAAAAAACATGACTAAATAAAAATAAGAAACGAGCAAAAATGGATGAAAAAAAGAAAAACTCAATACACAAACAATTTCTCTCCTCCCTCCTCACATTGGAAAAAACCTGCCTATGCTACTAGCAATCTCAATTAATATTTCCATATTTTGGTATAATTATCTGAGGAATAGACGAAAAAAGAATATCGAAATTTACTATGTATATCAAAAAGAATTAGACAAACGCTAACTTTTGTTTCATCTTATTAGATAATCAAGAGAACAACGTAAAATCCAAAAATAACGATTCATAATAAGTTATGAAATTAGATTATTTGGTTTTAAGGTATATCTCCTAAATTCCTATTAAGACAAAAAAACAAAAACAAAAGATAGTATTATCTAATTTATATTGATATGCATTGTACATAAAATACATAAAGTAATTTAAAATAAAAAACACTGCTTTTAGAAAATTTTTGTTATTAATTAAATAATTGGCAAAGACAATCGAATCTTTCCTGGTACTAAAGCTATACTAATGTGTGTTTTTCCGTTTTATTATTATGTGATCCGAAAATATTTTTTCGGCCATCTGATTTCGCTTCTATTGATTAATTAATTAATAGCCAAAATAATTTAAATTACTTTTATCGCTTAGGAAGGGAAACGAACCACTGAATTTTGGAACGTAAGGAGAGACCTCTACCTCTACTCCAAGGGTCAGGGTCATTATAAAAAGGCATGGGTAAAATTAATATATTTAAGGAATGGATGGATTGATATAGGACAAATCTCCCTTAGATTTGGAAGCACTTAGGCACTTAGGCCTTTTGTCCCATTAATCCACAGATTCGTAATGGGCAGCTTATCCGTCTAGTCTAATTGATATATTTAAGGGGTTGGTATAAAGAATTTCATATATTGATCCATAAAAATATAAAAAATTATGTCGAAGCCTACCTGAACCCGAAGTGGGTGCATCATGATTAGGTGAAGAAATTCTGAAGGAGGCAGGAGCTCTCCTAAAGTAAGTCCTTGATGGCGAACAGCTTGACAGATTAGAACCGCCAAATACCTATGGAGCGGCAGGTGAAATGACACTTGCAACGTGTCAGCCTAGAAAATAATAAAATACAAATTATATCACCATAAGGAAAAATTTATTCGATCTAGAGTTAACTAACTAAATTAGCCCAGCATCCAATGTAACATATTCACCAAAAAAGGTCAATATATACCAGTCAATTCAAAAAAGATTGCAAAGCCAAATTTAGTAGAATTTTTTGCTGAAATAAATTTTTTCTGCGCTTCTTGGAATCCTCCTACTAGGCCTTTTCAAATTCCTGCTTGTATGCTTTTTCTTTTTTTTTTTATTGTGAACTTTCTTTTTTACCCTCTTGTCTTTGATACTTTTAAAGCCCAGGAGGTCTAATTACTCCCTTCCTGTTTTCATCTCAGCATCCCTGCCTATAAAACAACTTTTTTATGGCCGACTACACAGTTATCAATGAAAAAGTTATGAATTGTCGGATAATTAGCAATAATTGGTGTATCACAAAAAATTGTAAAATTCTTAAACAATAATAATACTATTTAAAGTGGGAAAGAGTTCTGTTAAGAATAAATAGTAGGTGTAGGTTAAATAGTAGAAGGTTTGAGAATCTTTAGAATAAAAAGGCTCATAATTAAATTAAATTTTTATTTGAATATTAATTAATATTAATTAATTAATTAAATCTTGCACCAGTCGAAATTTCAACAAATTATTATTGGTATTCATCTGGAATTTAAAATAAGTTAATTTTTTTGTTTGTGATTAGCGTTAAAACGAATATTTAAGTTTTAACAGTCTTAGATTAGGATTCATAAGATTCAAATCAAATTCTGAGAACTTTTTTCAGGATTTGCAAGATTTAATCAGAGTAAATATAAATAATACTTACAACATTAGGATGCCTAAAATGAATAGCTTCGAGCCAGTCCTGAAGAGCAACGAGGCAGGAAGTAACCACTCGTTTTGTCAAATGAGCGGTAGTCGCGTCATTTAAATGCGACACAAGAGCCCACATTGGATAAGCTGAAGCTTCAAGTTCAGCAGAAAATGCCGCATAATAGGTGTTTGGTTCGAAATCAACGTGTTGATTGAGCTCGCGTTGATTTACATTCATCCCTAAAAAAAAGTGAAATTAAATTCAAAATGATGAAATAAAATAATAATTTCAAATTTAGTAATCTAGAATTTATTATATATGAAGGCCTATTCGCAGATATCCGTGTTATTGCAGTCTATGAATCTATTATCAGTAAAAAATAATATTCTTCTAGAAATTCAAAGAGAGGTAGTTAGTGAAATAATAGCTATTGATTTCGTGATTTTTCCAAAGTGCCATATTTATTTTAGAAGAAATCCTAAACCAGTATTGATATATATGAATAGGCATTATTGAGAGAATATCGAAGGCGAGACTATTAAACTGACGTCACATATATATGATTCACCTCTAGCGTGTACTTGTCCTATGGTCTTTAAAGTAATAGATAATAATTACCTTGAAACATTGATATAAAAGTGAACCACATTTCAGGAAGGCTGTCGTCCGCCATAAATTTAATAGCCACGGGACGATGCGATAGGACATTATTTAAATCGGAGACAAGAGGCCAATAACAATGCTCTTTCATTACTTGGCGTCCACATTCGACAACAAAATGAACGTTTTTCTTGGGATCTGGAATATGAAAAGAAATACAAAATTAGAAAAAAGCCAAATAGCTAAAAAATAAGCCAACACGTCGGACCTATTCAAATTAAATATATATATATAAAACTAAATAATATATACAATAAAGTATAAGATGTATTTTATTCTTTGGTATTTTTATTTTTTCAATTTTTTGAAAAAAGTTATAAATAATTGTAAAAAAATTTTATGTAATTTTTTTAGTCTTTTTTGGCATCTCAGGCCAATTAGACTCCGTCCTTATATATATTAATTGGTAGCCAATATATAATACTATTTTAATCTAAAACTCAAAAATTATGTTTTAGTTTTCCATTTATTTATTAACATTTTTCTTTTAGAAAAAAATTTAGGAAATAAGGGGGAAAATTGTATTTGAGTAATGTTGATCGAGAGCATAAAAAAAATAAACAGAAGGAGCGGAGAGAGCATACAGTATATAGGCCTTTTCTTAAAAAAAAAGACCAAAAGAAATTTGACAATTTCAAGGAAAAATATGTATATAGATAAATGGGTCTGACCTAAATAAAATTTCTTTAAAAAAAAATGATGAAAGGGAAAAAATTAGAAATAAAATAATTTTTAAATATTATTGAAACTTTTTGAATTAGATATGTGTATTCAATATTTGCTTTGAATGTTACTGTAATACTTTTTAATAAATCTTGTTTTTGCTGGTGTGTATGAACTATTGAACCAAGGGATTGAACCAAGGGTAGTCTTAGGATGCCCACGACCCGGAAAGGCCGATGATTCTGGGTCGATTTTCCAGAGACTATACGTATACTGTCTGATCTCACCAGCCAAATATTCAAAATTTGATTAAATAAATTATTTTTGCTTGAAAGCTGTCTCGTTTTTAATTTTTAGAATTTGATAATTTCTCTTCTCTGTTAAAAGAAATATGTTATATAGAATATTTTTTTCACAAAAATTAAAAAATTTTCATTTCCCTGGAAGATAAGTGAGCGGTGAGAGGCGTTAGGTGAGAAATAAATTTTTAAAGTGATCGATTTTGCTTTATTTAAAGAATCATCAGACCTTGCGTTGAGAATTAAATATAAAAAACAAATCTATGTATTTGCAAACTTTTCTTTGTCTTCATATCCTTACATATTTAATTTTCCTTTTTTTAAAATCATATTATATTTAATCTAACTGGAATTGAAAGGAATGAGGGGGATGCATCACTGCTTATCAAAATCTCATTTACCTTGTTATTTAGAGAAAGGGAACAAATATAAGTTTTTTATCCTTTGAAATGTATAAAAAGAATTCATTTAGAAAAGAATCCCTTTTTCTCAAAATATTTCGGATTTTTATTAAGTTGTAAAGTCATAATCAATTCTAATTGTTTTTATACATAATACATTTAATTTAATAAATAAAATAAACAAAAAAAAAGTAATAAGCTTGTTACAAATAGTAGTAGTACAAATAGTTGAGAAAAGAATTTAATTTCAATGGGATAGACTAAATCCATCATTTTGAATATTAAATAGCGACTCTCATTATAGTAAGAGAAGTAATATATTTTTTCATTCATTTAGGTATTTCTAAATTTTCATATGTGAGTTCGAATTAGACTATTTGTAAACATGAATCAGCATAATTGCCGTTATCCGCTGTCGGTCATATCAAATTTGGTTCAACAGATTTTTATAAATTTTCATATTTAAGCTTCAGACAGAGATAAATATTTCAATTTGATCAACTTTTGTTTACAATTTGCTAAGCCAAAGGAAATTGTTTATTGTAAATTGTCAAATTTTTAGATGGATATTAGCCGATGATAGTTGGAAACAAAAAAAATGAGCAAGAAAATTTATTATAATCGAATTGTTTGTTGGATTCTAGAGATGTAGACCCTGAGGCAGATATTCTCTTTTACTATTTATAATTTTTTAAATATATATATTTCTTATGCTTTTTTTTTTTATTTATAATTTTGTGGGATTTCAACCAGGACATTCAGTTGCAAAAAATTTAATCATGCCTTGGTATTTTTCAATTCCTTTCTCTTCAAAATGAAATTATATTTAATTTACTTGAACTTGCAATCTCTCCTTTTTAAGATCTCATATACTTGGTCACTCTAAATAAAGAAAAGTTTTTACTTATCTTATATATAAATCAATCTACTTTAAAATGAATAAAGGAAAATATTCTCAACCTAGTTTTAGTTTTTTATCTCTTGAAATGATTTCATTTAGAAAAGAATCTGTTTCCAAAATATTTATCTTTTTTATCTTTTCTTGAGGAATTCAATTATTATTTATTTTCACAATTACTCTAACAAGTTCCTTATAGTAAATTTATGATAGCAAAATCTGAGTGAGTCTTTGTCCTTTTACCATATATATAGTAGTTTAATTTTATAATGAAGTATAAGAAATACAGGATCTCTTCGAATGCAATAATAAATATTTTAAATCGTTACATCTAAAAAGTTTTAAAATATATATCTTTATAAAATTTTATTTGCTAGGGACACATATACCTGAATTTGATCAATTTTTGGTACAGGTCTTTCTCAAGGGAATGAATGACACTTTACGGATGTCATTATTATTTTTCAAATTCGTTGTCAAGTCAAAGAAAATTGTTTATAGAAGCTAAAGTTTTTTTTAGTCTTTTCGGCATTTGAGGTCATATATACTTGAAACGATTTTTTAATTACGATAGCATTATCCAGATATATTTATTTATATAAAATGGTATCCAATTGATTCAAATAAATTTTCATTGAACTACTTGGGATTCGAACCCACATCCCTTGGCTTTTAAGGTTATCAATATTGACAATTTCACTCTCTCTAACCACTCGTCCGGGGGGCTAGAAGCTAAAGTTAACACTAAACCTACCACACGAGGTCATTTGACCGCTCACGGTAGGAATAGAAATATATGATGTGTCGGTAGGTTTAGTGTTAAATTTTATTCTATGAAGAATTCAACTTATAGACCTTTTATTATTATTCTATTTATTAAATACAAGGAAAAATATTTTACTTGATAACATACCATGAAGTGTGTTATCAATAAGTATTTTGTCGATCATATTTCTTAAAGAAATAACCATCACATGTAGAAGATTGAATCGTTCTGCCATACGATAAGCTAAGGCTTCGTTGCTAAATAACTGAACGGAAACATGAACCACTCGATTGCTAAGGGTTTCAGGATCTCCACAGCGTTCCAACATTGTAGCTATCCGAGAATAATGAAGAACGAACGCTTGTGTGAGTGCTTCCTAAAAAAGACAAAAAAATAATAATCAATTCACAATATATAAAAAAAAATAAATAAATTTCTGCATCATTAAGGGATAAATGCTATATTGAGGGGTTCAAGCTAAAGAGAGAAACCTATAAATAGAGATTCCATCAAGTAGAGGATGCCTAAGAATGATCACGCTAAAAAAAAAGGTTAGAAAAATAGCCAGCCTTAGTTATGAAAATTAATTAGTAAAACGAGATGGGGACATGAGAATATGATAGAGAAACTTAAAGATGACGGTTTTTTGACCCCCTGAATTAATAAAATCTCTAAATTTCAGAAAACAGGCACTTTTTTAATTGATATTTTATTGGCTAATAATGTCAAAAAAAATTCATTTTAAGCGGCATTAATGAAAGGTAATATAATGAGACAGAGTATATGAACTAACCAAATGAAATTTTTCAAATAAGGTTAACTTAAGGATAGTTAACTAGCATTACTTCTTATTTAATCACCTTATATTCAAGAGCTGACCAGATTTGGACTAGTAATTCAAATTCAAAGAAAAAAAACCCTATATTTCCAAATGTTTTGATACTTGTTTAGAAAGTATGAACTCAAATGCTTTAAGTACAATTGAATTTTAACTAATAATAATTCATTTTCGCATCTTATATATTTGGAACATACAAACCTATCTGCCTAACGCATTTCTTATTATTCTCAGTAATTCTATTCTCTTGGAGATACAATTCAATTCATTTAAAGGAACAAACCTCTATTTCTCAAAGATTTTTCAGAACTAATTATGGAAGACCTAAAGGGATCTCGATTTTTAGTAAAAATGGACTTTTTTTAATAAAATTTGAGTGGAGACGACCTTTCACTCGAAATAGGTGTCTCTAGACTGAAGGTATAAATCGAGTCGGCAGAGCTCAAAGACAGGATCCAACTTGCACAGGAGTCACGTGCCCAGGCACGGAATGGCTGAGGGTGAATATCTCTCGAGATGGAAGTTAATAACATAATATGGTTATTATAAAAAGTAACAAAGTAACAAATAAAATACATATATATGAATATCGAGTATAAAATACTAAGATAAGCTATCTTTCTCTTAATAGAATGTTAATTCTAACAGATCTTTCTCTTGCCAATAGCTGAAATATTAATGTATATAAAAAGAAATTTAAAATGCTTTTAATTTTTTTTTTAATTTTTAAGTTTCATATCAATATCAGTGAAAATTTACAAAATTAATTAAAATTCCATTTGCTTAGACAAAGTCCATGTACTAATTAAAACTAGGATTAATTAAAATTTCCTTTAAGATGAACGAAGGTATCATTTGGCTTTTATTTAATAAAGAATGATTATATTTAAAAGGACTTATCACCTTATATTATTAAATATTAAAACAACTGCCTTCTTTTTAAAATTCTAAAAATTGAAAATATACAATTTTTTCAGTGAAATGCAGTTTTGCCTAAAACAACTTAGTAAATTCTGGTATTGACTAGTTAATAGTGGTTTCAACGAAAGTGCTTTGTTAAAAGTAGTTTTAATTATGCAAGTAGTTTCCACGGTAACATCATCATAATTTCCTTTTCGATTTGTCCCTAGTTCGGAATTTTTCTTGTTAAGTGCAAATGAAGGAAAGGGCACGTTTATTTATAAATAATTGAGCCTTTAGCATTAATTATAAAAATTAATTATTAAAAAGAAACGGTGATATAAGAATTACAGAGACTTAAAGAGAAAGGGACGCTTTTACTCATTTGTATGGCCTCGAAAGAATAAAATACTTTTCTTTATAATTTCACTAAAATGTCTTTTTTTTTAAATAATTATTATCATATATATTATTTTTGTTGTCAACATCCATTTTCCCAACTAATACAAAGGCTACAGCGATGAATAAGGTATAGGATAGGATTTTTTAACAACTTCTGAAATAGCAGTTTATGTTAAAACACATTGTTTAAAATTTAAGCTAAAGAAAAATTATGGTGTATATTGTTTAATAGTATACACTTCGCTGAGCAATTAATATCAAAATACTAAATATTTTTTTTCGGGGGTAGAGGGATTGAATGTACGAAACTGGTTATTGGAAAGCTAATAGTATTAATAATATATGTAAAAAGGTTTCTCAGGGTTTCTAGTCCAGAGCCTAAATCTCATCAAGCAGATGATTATTTTTTTATATCTTTTTTAAATAAAATAGAAAATAGAAAAAATTTCGAAAAAATAAAATATTTTAATATTTTTGGAATTAATAAAATTATCAGAAAAAAAATAAAAATCTGATGTATAATAAGTAAAAGCACATCACACAACTTTCTCTTACCTAAGGTGAGGAAAACTGAGTGATGTGCAGTCATACCAGTATTTTGCGTCGGCCCGTTTATTGCCAATTTAATACCAAATTAATCGATTTCATTAGAGTAGTTTAATAGAAAATAAAAATCAGTAGAGTACTAGTACTTGTTAGCCGATTTTATTAAAAAGCTTCGAGGTGCAAGGGACGAGGATACCCATACCTAGCTTAATAATAATAATAATTTATTTGAAAAAATATTACATAAACACCTAGACAATTCATTCATCAACAACAAAATATAAAATTTCAGCCTCGACCCATTTACATTTTGAAGAAATTTCGTTGACACACAGACAAATAGACAATTTTTTTTTTTTTGATTCAGGGGTCTCAATATGTGTATTTCCGATGAAATCTCTCGATATATATTTTTTTTGCGATCGCGATTTTACAATCTGGATTCTAACTATATATTCCCTATATAAGTAAGTGAAAGTAAAAATGCAGTCCATATTTAGGTTTATATAAAATGATTTTGTACATTAACAATAGTCTAGATTTTTTTAACGATTCATTATAAAAAATAGTGAAGGAAAGTAAAATTGATCACACCTTATAATCTGGATCAGGAAGCATGTTGAGCAAAAGACAAACAATCTTTTGAGGAAATTCAAATTTAACAGTCCAAAATACAAGTTCCTCAAGAAAGGTGCGATGAACAAGATGCTTTCGGAGAGGTGGAAATTCAGCAAAAGCTAAATTATTAAAAATAAAAATGCAATTAATAATGGATATTACAAGAGAAAAATAAATAAATTATAATTATAATTATTAGTTGTTGGAATGGGGCCAGCAGAAAAAACTTTTTGTCTTATTTCTGAATTTGCTGCTCCTATTCCTGCAACTAATTAAAGAGGTCGTTAATTTCATTACATATAATTAATAATGATTAATTCTTTAATGAATTTTCTAATTTTGCAAGTAATATTTTTTCTTTTGATTGATCTTCATCCCAAAAGTGTCTTATGGAAGATTCTAATTTTTTTCGGAAGCTTAAAATCAAATTTTATAAAAAGCTGTTCAATTAGATTCAATGTGATCTAGAGGACTTCACACACCGACAGACGAGTATCATGTTAAAAGAGTTGATTTATCTATGATTATGAAATTATCTTCTATGTGAAGATGGTTGTTATAAAATATAAGTTTGCTAAAAAGGATTATTGAAAAAATGAAGGCATTCAAATTCTCCAAGCTTACGTACGAGGATTTTTATGTCCATTATACCTCATTCATTGTTTTTTGGTTTGATTAAATTTTTTCTACTTCTAGTGATTAGACTTAATGTGCTTAAAAAAATCCTATCACCAAGTTATATCCCTTTTTGCTATGGTTATGAATATAATATATGAAAAATAAAAAAAAAATTTGGAAAATATTTGAAGATTTTATTTTACTAAAACGATCCCGGCCTAAAAATCCATTCATAAAAAAAATTTAATTTTTCCTTCTGAGTATATATATTATTACGTATAAACATATAGTATTTTTTAAATTTTTAGAATATATATTTTAAAATAACAAATAATAAATTACCTTTATATTCTTCCGGAGGATCGGGATTAGCTAATGATAATAATGCTTCGGAATAAAGTCTTTTAGATTCTTCCATATATTTTGAATATTCTACATCTTCTGTTTGGTATTCATTTAAACTTTTATAAATCTGGAAACAACAATAAAAATAAATATTTTATTAAAATTTGAATATATAAATAATAAAAATCAGATTTTTTTAATCTTTTAATGATTTCTCACTTAAAATTAAAGAAAAAAATTTATTTTTTTTAAGAAAATGAAATTGAATGTAAAAATTATAACAATTTTCATATCAATTTTCTTTATATACACATGAATTATTTATCCGATAGCAAAATAAGAGTAATTTTGTGAATTTATTAATAAAGGAGAATACTAAGTGCAAGTTTCGTAATAGAAGTGAGAATAAATAAAACAGTACGGCTACTGGCTTAGGAAAGCTCAGGGGCCCAAGCTCCCATTAGTCTTCACTAATACTTTAAAAATAAAAATATATATAAAAATTTTAAATTATTTTTACACATTTTAATTGTCAATTAGCTTTAATGAAAAAAATTAAATATATTTATTATTATTTTTCTCTCATTTTTTCTCTACATCTATTAGTAAGCAATCCTTTGTAATCATTATAAATATTGATCTTTGTGTGTGTTATGAAAGTTTCTAATTTTTTTTTTTTTTTAATGTCTTTTTGTCTGAAGCTTAAAATAAAATTCCATAAAAAGCTGTTCAAGTGAATTAGAGGACTTCACACACCGACAGACGTTGATTTATCTATGATTATGAAATTATCTTCTAAGTAGTGCTCATTTGTAAAAATCTTGAAAAGGCAAAATAGGAATGATTATATTTCCTTTACTATAGTGATATTAGGTAAAAAGATCGTACAAAAATAAAACCATGGGCCCCTAAAAGGAAAAATAGACCATCTTATCAATGCATAGAATTAGTAAGCGAGTAGTTTAGTTGTGTTTTATCATTAAAATATTAATCTTCGTCCCAAAAGTGTGTTATGGAAGATTCTAATTTTTTTTATTTTTTTAAAAATATCCCTCAAAAAGAGTATTACTTTTAAAGTAATAATAATAAAAGAACATGTTTATATTATTTTCCAAATTCATTTTTGTAAATAGAAATATTTAAATTAAAATGTCAAGGTAATATTAGTCATAAGTTTGTTGAATCAATTTAGCAAAAAAAAAAAAAAGGGGAAGAATTATGTGTAACTTTAAAAACAGAATATAAATACTATTTAAAAATAACACAGAGTAATGGCTGAGGATAATGTGTGGGCTTTACCTGCGGATTTGTTAATGAAGATGTCATGACCCTGCGCATTGCTGCGCCCATCGCGTTGAGGTCATGCAACATTGTTAGGAACAGATCTGCATCATGAATTGCCGCCAAATAGGCGTCGTGAGTTGCCGTTTTACTGAAAATCAAAAATGAAATTTAGATTAATGTTTAAATGTATTCATATTTTTTTTTAGAGATGTGCTGATTAAATAAATTTTTCTAGTCCCTCTCCCTACTTAAAACCCGAGTGTTAAGAAAGAAATTGTGAACAAAATAAAAGTCGAACAAAAATTGGGAAAATTGGGAGTCAGATCATGATATGTATATCTCAATTAATATATAATTATTAAGATACCATCCAAATTGGACAGGCGTTGATTTTATATCATTATTAGAGATTGTTATAAGCCCTAAATAAAAAAGTAATAAATTGCTTAGAATTTTACATTTAATATTTAATTAAATTTACTTTTTTATGTTGGTCATATAATCTCTTATGAAGAAGCAAAATTAGCAAAAAATAGTGAGTGGTATGGCCAATAAAATTAATTATCACCGATATTCTTTATAAAATAATGAAATATTTCTTTTATTTGTCAATGGGTCAAATAAATTTAATATAATGAATAAATAAATTATAATAATTTTAATACCTTTGTCATTTTTTAACCTGTCGAGCAATCTCTCCATTTTAAGATTATGTATGAATTTTCTAGTTTGTTGTTTCTTGGAACTTGCACTCGTTTGCTAATTGTTTTTTTTTTTTAAATTTTAAAATATTTTTAAATAATTTATTGGATCTTCAAATTCAAATTTAATAAATTTTAATAAATATGAAAAATACTAATTACTTACATTTGATTTTATATTTCAAAGAATAGGATATAAAATGCTGTTCAAGCGACATTAAAGAATACAAAAAATTTTAATTTAAATTAGCGTGCTTGGTTTGATTTGACGAATTATAATTATGTCAAATATTAATTCTTATTAATAAATGAAATATTTTTGTAAACTTTTAATAGTTTTGAGAAGTTTAAATTCAATAAATAAATCATAAAAATTAATTAATAATAGACATAAAATAATAAAGACATCTAGTGGAATCTAATGAAACTACAATCCATTATTGGGATTTTCAAAAATTAATAAATCAGAAATAGGTCTCCACCCAAGGTCGAGAGGTTAATGATATTGGCAAAGAAAATCTTAAAAGTCAAAGCATTTGGGTTCGGATCCCATGCAAGTCCGATTATTGGATATTGATATTTTGTTATAAATAAATATGCCTGGACAATTTGTGCCATAATATACTGTTTAATATATCGTTTAAAATCCTAATGGCCCTAGATTCCGAAAAGACTAAAGAAAAAAATTAGAAACAGGCGTGGGGGAATTTTTAATTCTATTACCATTCTTGAAAAATCAGTATTAAAGTCAGAAATTAAATACATCTGAGGATTTAATTTTTGGCGATTTCAAATTACATCATAAATCCCCAAATAAAGACCTGACTTAAAGATAACTAAATAAAGAACAGAATATGAGAAATTTTTTTAATTAAATAGCAATCTTTGGAGTCAGTAAACGTTTTTTTTTGCCCCAACCTAATTCAAAAGATGTGAATAAATAATATTTTATTAAATAAAATATAAGATGGAGTTTAGGGTATTCTCCCTTTTAACTTACTTATGCTCCTTCCCAATTAAACCATTATGTTTTAAAAGATATGTCCATATATCAAAAGAAGACAAGGAAATTTGTTGTTAGGGCGTTTTTACCTCACAAACTAATTTTCTCTAACAAAATTAAAATACAACCAACTTTTATTTTAATTAAAGTGTACTAGGTTTAGTTTAAAAGAACTTACCTATTTTCTCTTAAATGTTGTATCAGTCGTAGTATAATTCGTGGCATAATTGCTTCAGCTACACACATGAGGTCATTAGGTGCACTTGGTGTGTTCACCTGGGCGTTAGGTCCATGTCGATTACAAAATCTGAAAAAAAAAAAGATAAATAAGCTTTAAATTAAATTAAATCTTTTATCAATCGCAGTAGGAAATATTAGATAAAAACAAACAATTGGTATTCCAAATGATCCGATTATTTACCCGAGGTGTTTTCGTGAACTGATGCACACATCTCAAACCCAGCCGACCTTTGGCAGTAGCCATCTATCGGCACCCCGTGAAGTTTATTTCCTAACTCTAACTCCTCCTCTTCTATTCATTTCTAGCTAGCTAACTACTCCTAAATCTAATTCCACCCGGTCCCTTTCAACCAACCTAACCTATGCTAGGAAGGATGTCCTAGTTTGAGGAGGGACTCTCTCAGCATCGGCAGGTAACCTTTTGCGAAGAGTACTTCATTGAGAGGAAATCCTTCTTTATGTCCCTTTGGTGAGATCCAATATTCCAATCCAGGGTATACTTGAGGATTTATTTACATTAAATATTTTTATTTAATGAAAAAACCCTCCTCCTTTCGGGATGCGAACACCGATCTCCTGTGCACACCGGTCATCCTACCGATTGCCCCACAGAGCCCTCATATTAATTTTAATTGACTACTAATAAGTTAATCGGGATAAGCTACAATTAGTGATAATATTATTATTATTATTATTATTATTTTTAGTGGTCAGGATAGTCAGGATTTTAGTTAAGAGGGAAATGCAAATAATTTTTTTGTTTTAGAATTTATATTGGTAATTTGATCTTTTTTTACTTTCATCTTAAACTGGTACATTAGAAAAGAACAAAAAATTTTTATTAGAAAAAAAATGGAAGAAATATGTGATTAATGTTTTAATATTACCAGTTTGAATTTCAAATGATGAATGAATTTCGTTTTTTTTTTGAGATTTTATTAGTTTGAAAAAAATTATTATTACTATTTTTACTCTCTCTTATCTAATATATGTAATACTTAGGGAAAGTATTGCGATCGCAAAAAGATCAATGTCCGAGATTTCAACAGAAATACACGTTTTGAGGTCCCCTGAGTCTCGCAAAATTATTTATCTATGTGTGAACAAGATTTCTCAAAAAGGAAAAGAGGCTTGAGACTAAAATTTTATATTTAGGCTAGGTACCCATGTAGCTTGCACCTAGAAGCATCAATTATTTATTAGATGATCTTTGAAAGGTATTAATCCTTATCCGCCCCAAAATTGTTTGGGGCACACTTTACTGATGTAATTTTTTAGTTTTTAGTGAATTTTTCTTAAACTTTTCTAAAGATTTTGACTAAATTGTACTTATAATAAATTAGATATTTTTAAGATGTATTATCATCTTCTCCTCACAATAGTATGGGGGCCTGAATTTAGGAATTTAAGAATCTCATAGAAAAGATAAGACAACTCGTTATCATGGTAACAAAATATAAATATCATTATTATATATATGTATATATATATATATTTAAGTCTTTTTGAGCATCTGTGATCATTAAGACTCCGTCCTTATTTAAATTAATTGGTAGTCAATATAATTGAAATAAATTTTTGTTGCTCAGAACGGGAAGCCAAACACTGACCTTTGGAACATGAAACCAGACCTTTAGCTCTGCACCAAGGGACAGCTCAGACAATTTAATTAATTTAATTTTTTTATAATATTAATAATTGATTAATTAATACACACAATGAAAAATTTCTAAAATAAAAAGAAATATAAAATTGTGAACCGGCTAATTAGGTACCCCGACGTATAATATCTAGTGTGATAAAACATCACAAAACTTTCATTACCTTAGGTAAGAGAAAGTTGTGTGAAGTGCGGCCACTATACCATATTTTTTTGTTTATACCCCCTCATATCGATATATGTTTGGATGAACTTTTAAATACGAGGGGCAGTCAATTGAAAACCGAACACCCGCTACAAAGTGACAATGGAATTTGTTTTATTCAAAAGTAATTGCCAGAAGTGTTAATACATTTATCCCGCTGGGAGACGAGATGATCAATTCCAGTCTTGTAGGAAGAGGTAGGTCGCTGACGGATCCACAACCTCACCCACTCTTGCACTTCCTCGATCTCAATGAAACCGACGTCCACGGCTAATGCCGACCTGAACACGAATTTCTTCCTCTGTGATTCGTTGGTTTTCTCGGATCAGACCATCAATCCGCGCAATCACATCAGACGTAATGGCTCGATGGGCCTGTCCCGGGCGCGAATCGTCTTGCAGTAATGTGCGTCCTTGGCGGAATCTCTTCTGCCACTCGTGCACACTTGTCAGGGACTTGCAGTGTTCGTCATACACAGCAGACATGCAACGATGAATTTCGCGTGTTCCGGCACCCTCAGTCACCAAGAAACGAACCACACCTCTCTGCTCTTCTTTGCTTGCCTCCAATGTAGGACGAACACTTTTCACTACGCTCACCTCCAGAGCAATAACGAAACAACTGTATGGACCTGTGCGTTTTCACTATGCATTTATCCTATCCTACAGATGGCAGTATCGATACTTAAAAAAACAGTGACAGTGTTGTCAACTTTTGAATGTTTTATGGCGGATGTTCAGTTTTCATTTGACTGTCCCTTATACCTCCTGAATAGTGATTAAATGTTTTCTTTAAAAAAAAAATTAAAATATTAATAAGTTAAAAAAAAATTAAATATGTTTTCTTAAAAAAAAAAGAAAAAAAAAATGATTGTATGAATGAAGAGGTGGAAGAATTTCGTAATCACGTTAAATAAAATATGGGCACCTAGCCATTAATTATTTTTAGATTCAAGCAATCATAATCCATTTTAATAAGATGCCTGTTTAATATAATATATTATTATTAGTCATACTTCCCTTTAATCATTTACAACAAACAATATATTAAAAATTTTCCCATATTATTTATTTATCTTTGAGGGCTCTGTGGAGTAGTCGGTAGGGTGTCGCTGTTCTGCACAAGAGATCGGTGTTCGCATCCCGGGCAGGAGGGAT